>JABFQD010001162.1:0-19654 GCA_022817045.1 Psix sp. ZL-2020 | reverse complement strand
TAATATAAAATTATTCCGTAATTGTATTAATAGATGGTATTTGTCCTGTTTTATTATTATAAGTATAAAATCGATCATTTAAAAAATACAGACAAATTAATTTTGTCGAAACTGTTTGACTATACAAAGAAAGATGTCGGTACAAAATAAGAATTTCACTTAAAAACTTCTGTAAGATACATATAGAAACTGTTATTTATTTTTATCGATTTTTACAGTTTTAAATACAGTATACATAAATTTATAATATTGTGAATGTTTTAATTTTTCATTATTATCAAAAATTCAACTGAGAAATAATATGTTTGTAATATGATTTCTGTTATAATATGTATACACACACATATATAGATACATGCATATAATATTATATATTATATAATATACAGGGTGATCTAACGATTCATAATAAACTTATTATATAAAAATATATTGAATATCCAAATTATTTTAATTTTATTTGATTAAAAAAATTTGTTGATTAATTATGAAAATGTTAATTTGAATTCTACCCAAGATTTCACTACTTTTTTTTAATACAACATTTTTAATATATTTTAATTAAAGATTTTGGAATAAATTTTAAACATTATGTTAAGTTGAATGCTGTAAATTATTATTGTTTGATTAAATGATTAAATGGATGATGGAGGGGAAAATAAAACCAATTAATTTGAGCTTACTAATCTATAGTGAAAAAGAGGAAATATAGAAGATTTTAATTGTTTTCGGAAAACAATAAAATTGAAACAAAATATGCAAACATTTTAAGATAATAAATTAAAGAGAATAAAACAATGTTTTATTCATGATAAATATTAAAATAAATCTTTCAGCTTTTTCAATTACCATAGTAGATCCTTTTTAAGAGATATTATTATTTGTTTATAATATTTACAATTCACTATGTATAAGAAACTTTTTAACTGTTTCTTTGAGATTGGACAATATATATTAATAAAAGGAACTAAATTTTATTATACTAATCGATTTGCGACGTTTGTGAATCATACTCAAAAAGAGGTTTTGAATGGATGACCAACCTAACCTAGCCGGAAATCCATTTGGAATTGAATGCCCCGCGGTCTGGCTTTAGGCATTGTATCAGCGGGGTACATTTACGAAGCCTAAGTGTCGAGCCGTGTCGAGATCAATGTGAGCTTCCGCAATAAAGTGCGTAACACGGGACACATATAGGGCGTTACTTTATATGACAAATTCCTTTAAATTGCGATCCAAAGTGAAAAAATGTCTTTGAATTAAACATATATCATTTTTAGCTTCTTTTACTACTTTGATAATTAATTCTAACGTATAATAAGAATAACGCGAATTCGTAAAAATTAATTTCATTATCTTCTTCGTCTTATTTTTTTCAATATACTTTTTTGCAACTGAGCAGAAAATTACACAAATCTATTTCATTTTTATTAAATTATCACAATAATAATTGAAGGATATTAAATCGGGGTAAAACTTAATTAATACCAGGAAAATATGTTTCACGGAAATTGTTTAACAAATATCTATTTGAAAACTATTTATCATATATGAAAAAGCAAATATAGTGTTCACACATACATTTGTATAGATTAAAATCTGATAAATAAATAGAACATTAACTTATATGCATGTATACGAGCACAAAATATCATATTGGAAATATATTTATTATATTTATAATTTATTTATTATATTATTTATTATATTTATAAGTTTTCATTTTCGAAATAAATATAATTTAATTGATCTTCAATTTTTTTGGAGATCAATGATTCAGGATACTAAAAGATGAAGTCTCCTAGTCAAATGTATTCGCTATAGAAGTTGCTATTCTGTTACTTATAAATCAATAAAAATAATAAAAGTATAAAAATATGTATTTGTTTCGTAAGTTGCAATTCAATTAAAACTTGTCGATCATTAAATTATTTGTTGTATACAAATTATCAGTATCTATTTACTGAAACTCAAAGATGATGCATATGATAGTGGTAAGATGAACAAGTTGTTGAAGAAACGATATAATCAAACGGTGTTAAAGATAAACCAAGCAAATGGAGTGATTTTGTAAAACGCCGTCTTAATCTCGATTTCCAATGTTTGTCCGGAAATGTTGTTGTCAGTAACCGATCCCAGGGATAAGAACGTTGATGGTCTCATATCCGACGACACGAAAGGATGCAACGTAGTAAAGACTCGCAGACAAAGCGAACGATGTTATACCTAAGCGATACACGCTTTCGTATCATGTACGTGTGCGGTGTACTCAATTCCTCCAGGGATATCAATTTCTCATTGTGCAGTGCGCAATTCCAGCCAATTTGCCATACACGTACGTGAATGCGGATGGAGTAGCCGCGGGCTGTTGTGATTTGGCCTGAACAATCAAAAACTGCGTTTTCCGAATGTCAACAAGCGAGAAACGAAAGGATCTCTTACGCTTATCATCGAGGTCTTCCTGCATCCCTTCCTTCCAGTCTTTTTATATGCATGCATTTGTTAGCAAGCACGACTTTACCGATCCTTCCGCTCGCCTATCTTCGAATCTCTTGTGCTGTCATTCCATATGATGCCGGATGTTTGCGCATTTTTCATGCACTATCCGTCAAGTATTTATATTGCCACAGGGCTGACAACTCACAAGAATTCAAATTGAAAACTCCGCCACGAGCTCATTTATCTGACCTTTGGTCGTATCTCTGCTGATCTCGTTTAAATGTTTGCAGATATTTATCTTCGGAAAAGTTGCGGAAATAATTTCACAGCGTTTCCAGACGTCACAATGTTTATATTTACCGATCAAAATAGATAGTATAATATTTAAATAAATTTATTTTGATAATGCAAATTTGTCGAAGACGAACTTTGTACGGAATAAAAGAATCATTTTGGGACATGAACGAGAATATGTTATAAATAAAAGTTGTACATTCGAAGCGGTATTATCAATTGTTTTACTTGAGAATCTTCTTTTGGCAATCTGAAGCTAACGGGCATACCAGCAAGGAAGACTGAAAATACGATCACGATGGTTGTTTCGACGTGAAACAGATGGTATGAACACGTTCGTATGGGCTGCTATCTCGTAGTGTAAATTGAAGAAAATTGGAGGCTTCGTTATTTACAATTGATCCAAGGTGAATCTGAGCTCCTTACCGTACCGCCGAAAGTCTTCTCGTTTTCCAACTCTTCTCTCAGACTTTTCTTACTTTTATTCGTTCTTCCTTTTCTTCTCACATGATCAAGTTTGGGCGATCTCTCTTGTGCTCGCGCAAGTTTGCGTGCTATTTTCTTACTCCCTTTCATCTTGTTCATTTTCGTTTATTTTTACTTTGGAGCTCAGCGAACCATGAAATTCGAAGCCACGACCATCGCAGAAAAACACTTTTATGTTACAGATAGCAACAAATGAATTTCTTTATTTCGTAATATCACTACTTAACACTAAAATAACAAAGGCGTAATTTCGAGCGTGGAAAGAATGTTTCCTCACTTTAACTCTCTGTTTTCGCGTTAATTAAAAAACCGATATTTTTATTTGGAATGTAATTAGCATAAAGTATTTAAAAAACTTACCGTTCTTTCTAACATAACTTGTTTATGCTTCAAGTTCATTTTCCTTCTTCCTCTTGTAATTACTTTTGAAACACTTCAATCGAACTTCAGACAATGCATTTTATACTAAATTAACGATAATTTCACGCATTTCGTCGTAAAAACATTTTCGTTCGTTCATTTTTCGCTATCCTTGAAAAGGTAAGAAAGTTCTTACAATGAATTTCCACAATGCTTCCTATACTGGACTTGTTCTTATTATCCAAGAATGTAAAAGTTTTAAAATATGACGCACACTGTCATATTTCAAAGAACGTCGGTTCAAAAGCTTTCATTGAAATGTCGTTTCTTTTATCTCTGTCACAAAGGAAATCTAGAAATAGCGCTATCCACACCCATGGGTATATCACACTATCTAGACCTACATATAATAACAAGTCAGCGAAACCCAGCACCTCGACTTTTATTTCATGAGCAATGCCTTGATTGAATCCAATATAATGAAGGATAAACAAAAGTACTGTTTCTGTTTAAGTCAGTTTTTCTTAAATTCTCGACATATATATTTGGCTACATTCCAAATTCGGAGAATTGTCTTACAAAATTGGCACTAACCAAAGAATTGGAAATACCTAATGTCTCCCCTTACTTATGATACTAAAGTATTCACATTCAAATTCGTTCGACTACTACTCGTGTAATTAATTATCGAAACAGAAAAACAATGCTTTAAATAACCGTCGGCTGAAATTTCTATTCAATCGATACCGATATTTGCATTTAATATTAGTCCAAAGTTTGTGATAGCATTACACAATTTTTTCTACTTTTGTTATTGAAAGGATTCTAATAGACCACTTCAGTGATGAAAGAAAATGTCAGTCAGCTCTTCTTCTTGTTTTAGAAAGTTTTCTAATTACCGACGCGATAAGTGAAAAAAGTATCCGCGGAATGATGTGCTCTGAACTTTAGCAAGAGTGAAATGCATTGCATTCTTTTTGCATAGAGACCGCGACTGTGCGGCTGCTTGGTCCGGATTTTAAACTTGCCTAGCGGAAGTTTGCGGCCCCAATTACGCCTGGAAAGTGAGAGTATAGCGAAAGGGCGTCGAGTCATTCTAAAAAGAAGATCGATTTGGGCGACGCAACTTCCAAAAACTTTCCCTATTATACAAATCGTCTGGATAAACTCGACCAAATTTTCGTTTTCCCGACGCTGCCTTTTTGGAAGCAAATCGGCGCTCGTTTGTCCCGCATATGACACTGTACTTCTGGTGAGGCACGTTCTGGAAAACGTGCCTCTCCTTCATCGGTTTTATCTGCCGTCAGTGCGGTCGTCGACTGACTAGAAAGAAGCTAGAACTCTTTTTACAAATTACCTTGAGTAACGCCAGAATCCGTGAATCGGACCGATAACACTTTGAGAGTAAACGCTCGAAGAGAACGTAACTTACTTCGAGATTATGGAGAATTGAATGAGCTCGTAATGAGCAGGATCAATGCTAAGGAAAACGAATCGTTGCGTGAATCACGAGCATATTGATGAGATTCTGATCGATCGCAGTATACTTTCAAGTCAAATAAGAAACGAACTGAATCGCGCTATGGGGAGATTAATTATTCCAACTGTTATTCGTACGTTTTCGAGAAAGTTCTTTAAGCTTCGAATCCAATGTTTAGACTGTAAATTTAGATTGCAATAGGACATTTACTATGAAAAACTGTAAGGTTTGAATTATTATTACAAGAAACCATGAAAACATATTGAACGCTTTCTTAGTAATAAAATGATCGGACGTTGAAAAACGTTTTTTTTTTTTTTTTAGCTAAATATACTAAGTGAGTCGGCTACTTCTTAATGTTTCAACAATTCACTCACAATAACTCGGCATTATAACATTTACAAGCAGATAATTTTGTTCAGTTTTATTTAGGACACAAAATCTAATGGTACGGTTGGATAGACAAAATCTTTGCATTCTATTTATCGCAATTACGTCGACCACAAAAAGATTACGAGATAGAAGCCATTTACGTGAAGAATAGGCCTTTTGTCTCAAAAGCAGCGGGCTTTCCGTTTTGTCTTATTCGTGCCACTAAAAAGAACAAATCTCTCCTTCGTTGTCGATGCCATCGTTCACATTTCTTTGATTTCTCTTCTTTTCCACTTATTCTCTGCATCTATATCATTCAATGGCGGTGATTGTTTTGCATGAAATTGTTGTAATTTAGTAGTAATTGTATCAAAGTAGACAAGCGAATGAGAAAAAGCCGCAGAGTGTGAAAAAATAAGCGTTAAAAATCGGACAAAGCTCTGAGCTACATTGTTGACGAAGAAAGAAAAAATAGAGGCAAATGATTTCGCAAGGTATTTGTAACGTTCACTTTGCCTGTAGTAGCTAAGTGAACCTCAGTCGCTATTCTTGGAAGAGGGGCACGTTTTCTTGTTTCTTTATCTGCGCAACAAAATCAGCCACCGTGCTCGCGATTTGCTTGAGGTAGTGATATTTATATCATCGATTCGACCTGGAAAGAATGGGGTACATTCATTTTTCTCCGTATAATGCTTTTAAGCGCACAAATAAGAATGGCGGAAAATAACTTTCAAGGTAGAATAGCTAATGTAAAGCCATAGGGTAGCTTATTATGAAGAACACTTTTGGTCATTATTAACTTAAACCACTTACACTCGTAGTTTAGTGGTGAGAGCAACTCGAGCGACTTTACACAAGGCAGTAACTACATACACCTTAAACCTCCGGCACAAATTGAAATATGAATACAAAGAGAGCTCGTTTATTGTGCAGTAGTTGTAGAGGATGGAACATACTGACTCGATTAATGCCGCGTAGCCGTTAATTTTTTAATTCCTCTATTTAAATCTGCTGCGATGGAAAAATGCAATTCACTTTCATGCAATTATGAAATTAAATGTCTTGAGAATTTCAGTCCTGTGTATTTTGAGAGATGGTTTTTTAGCCCGCGATTCAAGACTGCAAAAAAAAAGGGTTTATCTCGATCTCCTAATTTTTGGGTTAATTAAATTTGAGTCGTAGAACTACCGCTCAGGTTTTTGGTCACGCTTAAATGCTACCTCTTCACGTGCATTTCAGTCGTAAATTCGTCGACAGTCACAATAATTGGATTTTTTTACGAGTCTTGTTATGATAATAATAATTTCTTCCATATAAAGCGTTTCCGCAGCTACCAAAAGTATTGTTTTTCTGTGCTGTGTAACTAACGAAACGTTGCTACGAAATACAAATTAACATATTGCTACATATCTTTGCCGTATATTTATGAGCAATTCGTCTGAAAAAAGTTGTTTTATTGAAGGTAAAGAAAAGTTTTGATAATAGCTATACTATTGGAAAAGTATGCATTTTTTATTCGTCAAGCAAACGGATTTCATTACATGATGTCATGCACAATAATATGATAAATTCGTTTCATCAGTACAGAATGCAAAACAATTGTGAAAGTCAAAATGCTATACTATATTCTCATGACCATTCTGAGAGACAACTAACAGCGATGGAACGTATATTAAAGCAGTAATTACGTTGACAATTATTCTGCTGGAGAGGTTATAATCAAGCTAAGTACTAATAGTTAATGCTGTATGATGTTTAGAAAACTTGAAGAATCTTATTTCGAACTTGTAGTTCAAATATATTTCTGAATAAAATATTATCGTTCTTTAACAGATATAAAGGATTTTTTACATATTTATTTCAATTTTTAATAGTATTAGTGTCATCAACTAATTAAACATTTTTTACAAAAATTGTTACAATCGGATTTATTAAAAGAATGTATATAAAAATTAATAATTAATTTTGTGGTGTACATTTACTTTTAATAATTTCAAAAGCACTACGTCGTATAAATTCATAGAGAATTATTAAAATGGAAATAATTTTGTATGTTAATTCCATAACATGTAATTAATAAGTTGCGTAGAACAGCAAACGTTTGTTATGATTGGTTTAAATTTAGAATAAAATATTTACGCGAAGAAAAAATAATTTAGGTGCGCAAATAGAACTTCTTTTATATATCATAAATTAAAAGTTTTCAATTCAAATTCTTAACACCCAATTTATTTTATGACAAATCCTAAATTGAATGATTTATGATTTTATATCAATTTTCTCGTCAATCTATGAATTATTTATACATTTCTATTTGGACTTCAATAGAAAATCTTTTTTAAAATCAGCATTAAGCATATTTTATTGAAAGAAAAGAAAACTTGAGAAAGGAACTATAATATTTACAATTGGCAAAAAATATCCAAACCGTATACATCGAAAAAGTTGAATCGAGCAAAATAGATGTTGAACATGTATATATATAAGTCAGCAAGTCTGGTTCGATAGAAGACGATATCGCTAAGTGTGAATTTCACGAAATCAAAAACTCATTTCTGCCTCTCACCATTTTAGTTTTATATTCGTAACGTGGTTGCATCAATATTCAAGATATTTCTTTGCCGGTGTTCCGTGGTGGTGTGTGAGTACATTTGCTCACGTGGTGGTCGTCTTTATTGAGGCCGCCAATCTATTAGGGTGAATGGAGAGAAGGGCGAAAGCTTGAATTTATGCGAGGACTACAAATCTTGGCCCGGCGCTGCGCAGCGTGTTCTGGTCCTGAGCTGCAAGAGAAGCTGAACTAGGCTCAATTCTCAAGTGCTAGCTTCGCAGCGCACATTCCAAAGCTATCGATTATTCGACGCAAACACGTCCATTAAGATATCCACGAATATTTCGCACGTATCTTTATGCTTTAGCCCATTTATCCGACAAAATGTTCCTTGCGAAGCCTTCCTTTCACGATAATCAAATCCGCGCGAACTGCATGTAAATCGGTAAATGGGAACAAATGCAATCGCTACATTCAAAGGTTTCCTGCGCACATCGTCGGTAAAGTCGATCAGAAAATGCAAAATTTCGGAGCCCCAATAACTGAGACGAACTTTATGCGAACTCGATTATGAATCTTGATGCAGCCTGCGAGCGGTTCAGCGATACTAAATCCGCCAGAAATTATGCCCAACTAAATTCGGTACGATCGTCTTAGTTTCCTGATCTGCATCTGATTACCGCGACTAGAATTCCGAGGAAATTAGCTGCAGGAGATGACCTGTTGGATTGTTCAGTCTAAATGTGCATTGATCGGGCTTTCATTCGATGAATTATATTCAGCAGCTAGTTTACCCAGAAGCCGAAATGGCTAACTGGACAAGCATTGGAATTCCCTTGATGGAAGGCGAAATGTAGGTGTCGCTCTAGTCTGCGGATCTGGCCAGGAATTCATGCATCGGGTGACCTAAATATGTAACATCAAAATGGAGAAATTCATCTTCACTTAGACTTTTTATATAACGAGTGGATCAACAGGCAGCAAGGTATAAAGACTTATTTGAAAGATGGAAAGAGGTTACGCAAAGTTTCTGCAAGATAGAACTCTGTTCGATAGCGCCGCGTTAGAAACTTCGGTCGATCGGATGGTAGGAAAGCGGAAGGCAAGAAAAAGGGGGTCGGCGATGATGGCAATGGATAAGTAGTGAACAAACAGTCGTAAATAATCACAAAGTAACCCTTTTGCGGAGGCTCAAATACTGCCTTCTATAGTGGCTGGCTCGTGAAGATAAAGGCGATGCAAAAACCGAACAAGCGAGGGTGATGGAGGAGCAACTAACCACCAGCCAAGATTATACAGAAACTTTAACGGTCTCGGTTACTTAGCTTTCTTGCTCAAAATGAACAGGTTTGAAACGAGTGCTACTTTTTGGCTAGCTTAGGACTGATAATGTTAACGCGAGTAATCGAAAAAAAATCAGTCCTATTGAAAATTAACCTACTAAGAACGATTTTGAGATTTATATTTGTGCTCTCCTAGGACTCAAGTGATTATCTTTATATTTTGGTGTGCTTTTTTGTTTGTTTCTTCTTTTATCTTTCACTGCGGTGTATAAAATTAAAATTTATTGAACTTTGTAATCTATAAACTGCACTGTTGAACTAGTGTTAATTACTTCGTAAAAATAAACTTTCATGCGGACATACTTCACAGAAGTAACGCAATTAATTGTGTTGCGAAATAAGTGGGTCGTGTGGTTCTTTGAACACCGGTAACCCTTATTTTTGTCTCTCCGAGTTTATCTTTAATCACCAATCGACCGAACCAAACTGCAAGGTATTCTGTCTACGGAGTTTCGTTATTAATGAACTGACATTTAAGTAAATATACAATGTGTACCCTCAGATATGTCAACAAAATATTCAATGTTTACAAATGATTTGTCTAGTCTTAGTTAAACATCTTCAAATTTAAACTGAAAGTGAAAATATCTTGTTTATTTCGAAATTGTTTGATGTACAAGTTTCAAATAAGTTACGTTTGATTGTATAAATCATAATTACTTAAGTTTTTTATTCTGCTAATCACATGCAAATTGCAAACTTTTAAAAATACTTCTTCTGAAGGGACTGTAAATTAAAAAACAATTAAAACATTAATAGAAAAACAGTGATATCTCAGAAACAATGACAGTAAGCCATTTTGCAGGAAGGTGATAAAGACAGACCGATAGCAAAGAGAAAAAATGAGATAAGAGGGTGAGAGGCTTGGGCGAGTATGTAAGTGTACCACAATTTCAAATGAGTCTGATTACAGGCTTTATCTCTCATTCATATAGTAATTATGTATACATATATATTTTATTGAATAACTTTTTGGCTTCTAAGATTTTGTATCATATATTTTTTTCTACTTTTTCTCGATTCTTCACTTTTTCAAATCTACTTTTATAACATTTGCATATTTTTTTACATCTCTTCCTATCATTAACATTAGTTAATCATATTCATTCTCATTATTATGTTGTGTTGTATTTATATTTGATACTGTTATTATTCACTTTTATACTTTAAATTTTTTATATTCTTCATGCTGTTTCGTACAATAACATGTACAGTGGTTTTCTCATTCTCTCTCGTTCCCATGCAACGCATTGCAATAATTTATAGATACCACCACTTGAAAAAATTTACACATGGACCTTACAGGCTTTTTTACTTAAATTTAATGCACCTGTTTTGAAACGAAATAATGTTCATTATAAAAATCATGATAGTAATTCATTGGTAAATGTATTAATAAATATTACAAAAAATTATGTAGATGCATTTTATTTTTCAATCTAGTGAATTATTTTTTATTATGTAAAATTTTGTATTTTGATCAGTATTCAAAACATTACTGTTTTGAAATATCATTTGAAAAGAGATTATCAGATTTATTTGTAAATTTCATCTTAATAATCAACGCAGTTTTGCTTTTTATAAAGTATTTATTATAAATCTGTTATTAATTAAGTAAAAAAAAACCGATACAATATTTTTATGCTTGGGTTGTTGGAACTGAATGTTTACAATATCACGTACTACTGTATAAACGTAGAAAATAAATGAAACACATAAATTATTCTACAGCTTATAAACAAACATTATATTCAAGAACTGTTCACCGTGTCGCGTGGAAATACAAATGTTGTTTCAGAATTATTTATTCATCTAACATTCATTATTACATTTACCTTAAAAATGTATTTTAGTTCATTATTCTATACAGCAATACAATATCAATATAGTACAATAAAAACTGTCATGTAAAATGATGTTCTCTTTGTCATTGGAGATACGTCGATATTTGTTTTTTTATGAAATCTAATAGTATTTACTTTTTATATCAGAATATCAGATGGTGTTCAAGATATTTTTTGAGTGATAAAACATATATATTACATATGAGTATGAAAGTTATAGTATCTATATACTGTAACAGACGAGTATAATTTTATATTGGCGTAAAACAGAATACAATATTGTAAGAAAAAACTAAAAAAGGAACGGAAAACGGAGTCATATATTTTTCTCATGTTTTATAGTGAAATACGTATAACGTTGCAGGATTTCAATGCATAACAAAATAGTTTAGATCGGTGTAATTGGATAATTCATAAACAAATAATTTAGGTTCAAATATTCATTAAACCACAAAACTTTTTGTTTCCTAAATGTCTGCTAATTTAATTAATTATTTACGAAATAATTCCTTGGTCGAGAACGACAGAGAACTAAATAGAAGCCACTGCATTATTATGTAACATTAATTATGTTTCGAATTATAAAATAATTTTATAGTAGTAAATTTGAATGTTATTTGTAAGTGTTAGTTTTGTGGTTGATTGATAAAGTAGAATTAATTAAAATAATTTCCTCAATTTGTTATGGATATTTTAATCTAAGTTAATTCAATCAAAACGAATGTAATTAAATTAGTTTAGAAAGATAAAATAGTTGTTTTTCAGACGATTTATACTTTGTTTTAATCATTTGTCTACAATTAAATATAAAACCAAATAATAATAAACAAGTATTTTTTGGCAAATGAAAATCATAGTTTATTAAACTTTCGTGAATGCAACAATTCAAAATTCTGTGTATATTTTAAGAAACTATTTGATACTTAATTCATGCGTTGACAATGCTATGAAAACACTTGGTTTTAGCGCAGTTTGAATATGAAAGTAAGGTCGACTTACGTTTGTTGTATGAAAAATTAAATATCTTTTTTACGACTGTAGATTAAATTTGAAAAAAAGCGAAAAAATATTTATATTACGGTGCAAACATTTTTTACATCACCAATTGTTTTACAGTTTCGATGAGTTTCCACAATTTTACTGATTTTTTTTATTTCATGTTTAAAAAGTGTAAATACGTTTCGCATTAAAAAATCATTTGCTCATCTAATTAAAATTTTGTGAATTTTCCGAATATTTAAATTCTAGAAATTCATTTGCCACATTCAATAATTTATTTTTAAAAATTGTATGATAATTTTGTTTTAGAATAGTCTGTAAAATAAAAAGTACAACAATAAAATACAGTTTCATTTTGATATGATCTTGCATGTCTGAAAAAATTAAAATATTTCTGACGTATTTTTGTTTAGGAGTGTAAATTAAATACTTTTTTATTTGACCTCATTCAATTTGAATGAATTTAAGTAATTTATTTTATTTTTTTGAATTATTTCTGCATTTAGTGTACAATAAAATTTATCAAATGATATTCTATAATGAATAATTGAAAACTGATAAATTCGTAACCTAACCATACGCTTTTGAAACGAAACCATCTGTGGGAACAAATATAATAAATAAGGTCACATGATACATAAATTTAACAGAAATTAATGTCTTGATACAATTTTGACTCGCTGCTATAATATTGGCTACAAGTATTATTAATGTAGGTGCATATTATAATATGATAGATATGCATATAAAACATATACTATATCATTCCTGAGATTTCAGTCTGCAATATTCAATAAAGGATCGTATATTATTGATATTCATATAAAAAGTGATTCAATATAAATATATCGATATAAATAATAGAACTAGTTTCTTAAAAAGATTATTTTTATTTAACTACTAACTTATTTATTTAACTATGATGAATAAATTGGATATATGAAATTTGTGTTACAGGTTAAATATAATTCAAGAATTTGTAATTCTCGTTAAAATAATGCATAAATTAAACGAGAAAATATAACTAGTACTCGAACCATAAACCATAATATACACCAAGCGAATTTCGAACTGCTTTATATGTAACTGCTCGAACAGAACGTAAAGTATGAATTGTAAGCTGCTTTACGACGATAAATATTTCCGCGAAGTTTTATGGTACATCGATACAAGATGCACATGGTTCTTTAACAATATTTATTCGTGCAAGATTTTATTGTATGTTTCTACCTCGATTTGATGAAAAATTATTTAATTGCGATTTGCTGACTAAATTATGTATATCTAAACAGATCCAAATCGTAAATCCGAATCCACTATACATATATGATTTCTAGTATATTCGCGGAAATATCGATGTTTAATATTATCAGGTAATCATTTAACTTTATAAAAAAATCATTCTTTAGAGGACTTATAACCGGAGGAAAATAAACCGATAAGAATTACATGTTTTAAAAGTATTATAGAAATTTGGACTCTATGGAAAAATAAAAATAAAAATGAAACGAATACTTATGCTATCATGATCATCGATGGTTATTCACACTCGTGTAGTCATATAGTTAACTAAGAACAGTATAGTTAGTATAGTTGACCAAGCCTCTTACTACTACATGAACCTTGTATTTTGCTATCGACTAAAAAACAAATGATTTCACATTAAATGTTACGATAGGCTCTCATTACCAGAATCGATTTCTTTGTATATTAAGTAACCAGAAAAAATGGCTTAAATAATAATTTGAAGCTCGATTTGTTAATAATCTCAAAAACGAATTTCATGATTCATGCATATTAATTTTTATACTAAGTATAGAAAATAAAAAAATTATAGAAGTATAAAATTTAAAATTTAATGCGACATTTTCTGAAAACAATTAAAAACTGCGTTTTTATCACTGTTTTATGATTTGAGTTTATAATAATTCACCATTACGACCAATTAAACAATCAAACAAAACAGCACATTGTGATTTTTGGTAATAGAATGAAGCAGGTAACATTAGATCTATCGATATGTATCAAAATGAGCTCGCAATTCTGTGAATTCATTAAAACATTTTTAATAGAATGAAAAATAATAAATTTTATATAAATGAATAATTGAAAATCATTTCTTTTAGGATAATTGTAAATTTACTCCTATCAAGAACATGTAACACATTGAAGTTGATTAATTTATTCTTTAATATTTATTTTGGATGTTGAATATTTATATACTCAAACAATTAAATAATTGAACTGTATAGCTGAGTTAAATAAGAAGGAAAATGTAAAATTGCTCAATTTTATTTAAAATATAAATGTAATGATTTATTTTTGAACCAAAAGTTTAAGTATTTTTGATAAAAACAGTTATTGGTATTTATTGTTAGAAATAAATATGTTTATTTTTGAGATCCTATTTATTTATACTAATCGTTCATTATAAGCATACGAGTGTCTGTTATAATTTTATGACACGAGGTTCATTTATAATTCACGTTGATTAGTAGAACGTAATGGTACTTAAATTTCAATTTGAAAATATAAATTTACATTCAAAAATTAATCTGAATTTTTCATTCGCATGAAAAATTATATTTTTTAAGTCACATTTTGAAATAAATATCTTATTACGTGTAACTGAAACAAACTTCAGCTGTATTTGTATGTATTTATCAATTCACTTGTAACATATTTTCGCTTTTCAGCTTTTCTATTTATATCTTTTTAACCAGTTGCGTTATGCGTACGGTTATTTAATTAGTGTTTTATTCAGATGAAAATAAATTTAAACGTTTCATACCGCACAAATAACAAGTTTAATTGTAAATTAGCATTTAAATGAAGTATTATAATAAAGAAGTTCATTGAATGATTCTCTATTACAACTGTACATATATCATTTTGCATTTGCATAAAATCGCAATTTAGTCTTGCTTTAATCTGATTTTAGCGAACGCAAAGCCATTGACGTTTGATGAGGTGTACAACCAAAGTAGCCCGACAAACTGCACAGTATATTGCGGTGGTCTCACTAATGGTTTAACGGAAGAACTAATGCAGAAAACGTTTGCGCCTTTTGGATCGATTCAAGAAATCCGCGTGTTCAAGGATAAAGGATATGCTTTTGTCAGGTATGTAATTTGGAATTGAATTTATATTGATGTTACATATTTTTATCACATATATGGGACATGTTATTCAAATTATAAAAAGTAGATTTTTACGATTTTATAAAATTTTACCAAAATGTAAATAATGAGAAGTTTTCTGTTCAGTGACAGATTCCAAATTTAGTATTTTTAGCGTTTAAGATTCTTTGCTTTATAAATATTTTCAAATTGCTTTTATCTCTAATCAATAATCACACAAATTTTGAATTGAAATTTGGATTGAAAATCAACAATTTAAACCCATTGAACATTAAAATTGAATTCGACATAATTCTCAATTATTCTTCGAAAGAAAACTTAATGTTTATGAATTTTAGATAACTTGAACTAGGTTGAAATTTTAGATTAAATAATGATGTTCTTTTGTGTTTAAATGTATGGAAACAGTGAGAAGAATGTATTTATGGAATTTCTTAACTATTGAAAACGTTTTTCGTAACTGTTATAATACTTTACTCTTTTAATTAAACGAAACAATTTGTGTTATAACGGAAAATTTAGCTTTTGTATCTTATCGATATGATGAAACTAATTGGTACATAAGTTTTTCGATCCATTATACAAGCTTTTACTACAGGTATTTTTTCAGATTATTTGAAGTGTAAATTTATCTATGGTTTTGTGATATTCTGTAAACTTATTCATTTTCTATGGTTCGATAGGCAAATTATAAGAAATATTGAAATTGAAAACTGTAAAAATTATAAATTATTACTATTATTCTTGTTTTAAACAATATAATAATCATACAAAAATAATTATGAAGTTTCAAGTAGTTTGTGAATATATGATATTTATAAGAGTCTGTGTAAAGAAAATTAATTTTAGAAATCAAAAAGTCAATTAATTAAAATAGTTTGATAAAATTAATATTACTCGAATTAAATTCGATGTTTCTTAAGACATCTCTATGATAATCTCTACAAATTAATATATCTTTCTGAAAAAAGTTTCATTATAAAATACACAACGCAAGTGTATGTTGTTCATCTAGCAGAGAGAAGTTGTATTTATTACAAATCAAGAATATGATTTTTGGAAAATCTTTGTGAAGGAATTAAGCTAAATTTTAGTACGCAGTTGGAGATCGTAATTTCGGAGACTCGGCGTATACGTCTAGAGTAAGGTAAATCAAATTCGAAATTGCAGGAAAATGACGGTTAGAAATAACTCACTTCTGACACGTATATTCACTCTCCAAAATCACGAACTAGAATTGCATGTTAAAAGTGAACTTACTTCTAGCGCGTGCTGATTCCCCAAAAACATAATTTTGATTTGCACTAGATGCCAACACTTCTACAGCTTTAAATTTTTTCCAAAAATTTAGAAAAAGATGAAATGCAGTTATGAACTTAACACTTGGAAAAATTGGAATTTAGACACATTAAATTGGTTTCTATGAAAGGAATATTTTTTAATGAACGCATAGACTACACCACTTTTCATCATGTATTATTTCTTATTTTTAAACATTGAATAAAAGGTGAAATTTATCTGTTGAAAAATACTGTTGGCCAGAATTCAAATGACTTCTTCTCTATAGAATAAACCCCAATTTAACACTATAAAATTATTATCAAAGTGATCTTAGTTTGTTTTGGAACGTAGTTTAAATGTAAATCCAATTTATCATTCTAAAATGGCAGAACTTTTTAATCTTTATTTACTCTGTCATGTATAGAGCTTGTTTAGCAGTAAAGAGTCTGTCGTGACCTGTCTCAACGCGAACTAACGAGCGCCTTGAAAGGTCAATGGGGTGCGTTTCGAGGGTGAAAAACGAGAAGAGAAAAGTGAAAGGAAGACGTGGTGCTCTGACATTCATTCTTCATGAGAACTTGCCCCTTCCACTTTTCTCATCTCCTAAAAAAAAAAACTTTCATTAAGTTATGCGGCACTACCAATCATAATAGTTTTATAAGCCTTTGAACTCAGAAAATAAATTCAAACTAAGCTGCCGATCTGTCGCCTGCACTTTGTTATTAGAATACAATTTCTAACAGACGATGAATATTTCACTATTCTCTCGCCGTCCCACAAGGAATACGTTATTCGTAGAGCAGTGAAACAGAAGAAGCATAGCCCAGATGAAACTATAATATATCATTCGCTTGACTGATGAATTGAAAATTACAGTTTTCCAGTCTTCTCTCGTTTTTTCTTCACGTCGGCCAAAGTTAAGTAGATCCAAAGACAGATTATAAAATATTCGACAATCTTGAAACTGATCTCTACGGAATTCTTAGCTTTTTCATCTGAATCATCTGTATCCAAGGACTTACTGGATTCTCTAATCCCTGCGGACTTCGCGTCTTGCTTGTCGAGCATGTCATAGCACAATGAATAGTTCGTCTCCGTTGAATCCTTGTGAATTAATAGAGCGTGGTCGAGGACTTGAGGGACTCCGTGATCTCATGCGAGAGACAAATGTTCCGGTCCTTGGTAGCTTTGTAATCCAATGTCAATTTCGCGCTGTCTTCGATTTTTCGTTTTGTCATTTCAGACTTACTCGACAACACGTTAATACGACATGTTTTCGTGTTACTTGAAACGAGGTAACGAAATGTGAAGAACCTTTTATGTCGTAGAAGTGTCAAATCATATATCAAACACATCTAAAAACTGTGAAGAGAAAATTATTGACGAAGGCTCTTTATATTATCCCATCTGTTGCAAATTTGAAATTTTATTTTACGGAAGTACATCATTACACATTTTTATACACTTTCGCCAGCTGCAGGTTAAAGTAAATATGCTCTAATTCACATGACTAATCACCTTTGGTAATGTAGCTAAAAATGTTTATGTCGGTCATTCCAGACTTAATCTATATCAATGTTTTACTACCAATGGCAGAAAGCGTCACACCCCTACCTCTTAGTATCTTGGGTTCATGCCAATACAACGAATGTGTTAGTTTGAATTTCGTGTAATTGAAATGATTAAACATTTTTAAATCCTCATTCACAAAGGTAATTTTTAAGAAGTGTTTTCAATAAAATGTCATACCTTTAGTACGACCAATAAAAGTATGCTCTATTTAGTTTAACTTTATACGGAATAATTTTTGTCCATTACAGCTTAGATATTCAATTCGACTATTATCTCACATTTTTAGGTTGAATATACATCTAAATTGAGCATTGCTCTATATGATATGAATACTCTTTCGTATTGATTTTAACTTCGTTGTAGAGAAGTGATTTTGAATTAAATAATTATTAAATGTTATTAAGAGAAGCTGAAAGATAATATTCCTGATAAATCACAGTCATTAAAAAATCACGTTACCTTTTGTATAACATAAACTATACCTATTTAGTATGCTTTATATAGTAAATGAGGCAAGGTAAATTTTCAAACGATTTATATTTTATTACAAAAGCAATCGCTTACAGTATTTGTTAGTTGACACGTTTGTTTAAATCACATAACCTACTACTTCACATCAGATGACCTTTTTACTCCAAAATGAGAGTAATATAGTAATCATATTATCATATTAACATATAGTTAATATGATACTGCCGTAATATTATAACTAAATTAAGACATATCATATCAAATGAAGTAATATTCATATGTTAAAGTTCTTTTTTGTCATTTACAATATTGAATTTACTTAACTTAAATTGATGCATACATCAAGTAGAGTTAATACTTTAGGTTACAAGTTCATTGCGATTTCGGTTATAATACCGTAAACTTGAGTCTTTGCACCTGTCAACAATGACTATACACTTTCTAATTCGAACATATGCAATCAATAACAACCTGTATTGTTAATTCTAATTGATTCGATATAAACATTAAAATATTCACAGTAATTGTTCCTATAAGATAATTTTCCATTCATTAAAGTGAATAAGAATTTTAAATGCAAAAATTAAACTAACCTTTCACATAAAGTCAAATTCTAGTTTTAAAAAAAAATCAATTTTCTAATAATGTAATCATTATTCAAATGATTATACGTATTATGTGCTATTTTTCCGAAGAAACTAGAAATTATACTTTGCAGTTTATAGATTATGATAACTGAATTCAATATTTTTTTATTAATTTAGACTCATGTATACGTGAGGGATTTTTATTAGATAAAGTCATTAATTTTATTCAAAATATTTACGAAAGTTACAGTCTATAAAAAAGTTAAACCGTTTAACTCTCTGTTAATTTTACTATATTACATGGTCTTCACATAATGAAAATTATCTAGTAAAAATTCTGGAAAAAGAGGAGGAAAATTAAGATAACAATAAAACTTATAATTATGAAATTTCGGGAATATTTTTGTTTATAGAAATGATCACACATATTTTATG
>JABFQD010001161.1:0-19654 GCA_022817045.1 Psix sp. ZL-2020 | reverse complement strand
CGTTGCAGAAGGATACATAGAGGAATCAATCGAATACAAAAGAGCAACGGGGCAGAAGATCTCAGCGACAATTACATCGTCGGGCTCCAATTCGACCACAGAAGAACAGCGGAAAGAGAACCGAGACAGACTGAGAATATCAGAGTTAGAAATTCTGATACAAGTTTCGTCTTGCCTAGTTAAAGATTAAGTCAGATATGATCTCTCTTTACCTTTTTGCAAGGGTCGACAAGAGATCAAACCTGATGCGCCGCCCCGGTTTTGTTCGCAAAACCGCTCTACCTTGTCTTGCCTACCTGCATCATTGAGGTTATGTTCCTCTGTGAAACCGATGTCCTCTGTCTCTCGTTCGTCGTTGAGCAAGGCTTCAGTCGATGTTCCCGTAGTTTGGCATGTTTCACGCGCAGTCTCGATAGCTCTTAACCGTTCCTCTTGGCGTTGTAGAGTTCTCAATATTTGCGTCAAAACCGGTGTCGTCGACCTGTCTTCATTCCGATTTGTATTATCCCGATTTCTAGTGCCGCTTCTGCTGCGCCGCGATCTTTTCCGAGGGTGCAATGACCTGGACCTGCTGCGATGACGATGTTTCCCCATCTCGTTGTGTTCGACTTATTTTTTTATAATAAATAACTTAACTGTATAACTTGTACCACAAAAAACGTAATAAAAATTAGAATATGGAACTGGAAATATGGCGGGACAAGTAGAAGCGCTATCTAGTATTTTCTTTTTGAAGAAGATTTGAATATTGTTATCGAAGTACGCATATCACACTACTACATTTTTTACAATTCCGGACGAGACCTTGTAAATAATTAAAATACCGATTGCAGTGCTATCTGTTACGAATAGAAAAATATAACACTGACAAATTTTTTTAATTTTTTCATTTAAATTAGAATATGTAGTACAAATTAAAGATTTTTATTTCTTCTTTTTCAAGTTACCCACACCCCAACCTCTAGGGATTCGTTAAGGTTTATTCATTATTGCACTATTTGATAGAGTTTTATAAAATGATTATTTTAAAAAACCGTTTCCTAGTCTGATGCATGATTAAAAAGATATTTAGAGCCGATCTGGTCTGGGTCATCGTGTATATTTGTGTGCCTAACAAAATATGGCATAAGATATCGTATCGTATTGGTGATAGAATGGCCTCGCAATTCCAAATTTTCACTTGGCCGAAATATCGTACTTTCGGCTTTTGCAGTAAAATATACTATTCAAGACACTTTATTTCAATCTGTATCTCTAAATCTTCTGATTTTTCCGTACTCTTAAATTTTTGTTTTACGTACACGAGTGTTTAGCGAACACTCGAAAAATTATTCTTATGTGCTAATGTGACAAGAAATATTATAAACATCATGAGAGCAAAACACAGAATTGCTTGTTCAAACTGGGACTGCTACTTTTGTCGACCGAAGGACACATCGGTGTGTTTTAGCTTGCCTTATATCTATGAATGGTTCCGCTCACTTATTGTTTAATATACTATTCCTTCTATTTTCGCGGTAAATTTTCAGTAAAAAATTAATGATTTCTCCAAAAGAGATTAGATGAGAACCACCAATTAGATGAGAAAATGATACGCGGATGTATACAAATCAAGGCCGACGGTCGAAAATAATATTAATTGTTTTTATTTCGACAAAAATTGCTTACAAAAATTTATTTATTTCTTGCTTTTATTGTCCGAATCATTACTATTACTGTTTTTTTATTATATTTATTATCTTTATCATCATTATTTGTACTTTTACAGTCTATATTTTCTTTTGTAGATTGCTCAACAAATTGAAAATAAAAATCTCCATTGATTTCTACGAAACGATGATCCTGACCAAAATAAACATGCGATAATGATTTTTTTTGTTTTCTCTTACTATTTTCCCAACTTTTTCGTTAATTAATTTCATAATTGTTGAATGAGATATTCCTATATTTTTTATATTTTTGAATTGGTCGTATTATTTGCGATCGAACTACGCGAAAAACAATGAGAATAGCAGTCAAAAAATTACTAACTTTGATAGCTATCTTATGATTATCTGATTATCTCGTCCAGATAAAATAAACAGAATGTAGTAGCGTCTTTGACGCGCCAGGCAACAAATTTTAAATCACCCGAAAAGAATTAGGTGATGGCGTCACCATCGGCTTGCCGTAACCGATTCCATTAGCTCGAACATTCTAGATGTCCCGTTCGCAAGGGACGGCAATCGAGATCTCACCATAAATCCCGAGATCGTCATTCACCGTCTTCTTCTCGCGATTCCGCTCTGAGAGAGATCGTGGCGATATTAAAACGTCAGGAAGAGCGTATCGCAGCAATAGAGGTTAAGGATGCTAGGCCGAGTGCAGAAGTCAGATCCACCACGTCGAATTCAGAGGCCAGGTCCACCATACCAAATTCGGAGGCTAGGTCCATCACACCAAGACCAGAGACCAGGTCCACTGCATCGATGCCGAAGACACTTAACCTCAGTCACGACAATTTAATGTCGAGGTTGCGAATGCCGAACCACACGGTGACACCTGGTGCGCAGGTGTCACCCCTTCTCAGACCCATTTATTACAATATCTGACTCAATACTTTGCGGTCCTACGACGTATTTCTTTGGGGTTTTTTTGTTTCTTCTTCTAGAATTAGACAGAGATAACAATCGTTCGGTATCTTTTGCTGTGCCAATTGCTGATGCTCAGGTCATGGACGGGATGGCGGAAAACCCGCGCAATGAATTTTTCCGCGTGAAGGAGAAACCTGTCAAAGAAATTTCATTTGTCCCCGGCGTTGTTCGATTTTGCTCGTTCCACTACCCGTGACGGTTTAGAAGACGAACACCGGACACATTTTTTATCAAAGTACCAGACTAAAGGAGACGTTGCGTTTTTAGGCGCCCCGCGCGGTGAACAAGAAAATCACGACGGCCTTAAAGCAGCATCAAAGTGTCCTGAAAAGAGACGAGTTCAAGGTCAAAGAATAGAATCAACTGGAGGCATGTCTCATTGCGATCGGGTCGGGCATATCGGAGTTTCTGAAGCCGGAGGTCAAGCAGCTATTTCCGGATACGTCCAAACACACTCTACAGCAAATTGCAGACGGCATTCATCTTTTGGCTGACCACCAATACAGACTGTCCCTCGCTCTTCGTACCTTCATTAAATTTGACTGGTAAATACGTCGCTGAAGATTCCCCGGTAAATGAGCTGTTGTTTGGAAAAGGTTTTGCGGACGAAGCGAAAAACGCGCAAGCTTGCGAGAAAACGGCACGGGAACTGTTAAAGGTGAAAATCCCTATCAACAGTACTCCTCAAGAACACTAAATGTCCAGGCTCTACAACAACAGCTAAAAAATGCGGGAAACCCGATGACCCCTGAAAAACGCGACCAGAAGCCGGCTTAACAGACAGGAGGAAATCGTTTGAAGAGTCGTGTTTGGAGATCGAGCTCCCACTCGCGTTCGGATTATCATCGATGCCAACCTCGGTAAGATCGGCTGGTCGTTTGGCAGATTTTTCCAGTAACTGGCATAAAATAACAACGGACCATGTTGTCCTGGAAGCAGTGCAGGGTTATAGAATACCTTTCACTTCTATTCCTTCAGCTAGGCCAGTCCTAGGGAAATCATAACTATCTCTCTGTCCGAGCGATGCGACGATAAAATAAATCGACTTTTACTTAAACAAGCAATTGTCCAGATCAAGCCTACCGCCGACCAATTTTAATCCTCTTATTTTATCGTCGAGAAATCTTCAGGGGTTTTTCGTTTCATTTTTAATTTAAAACAACTTAACCAGTATGTAGAACCACCTCAGTTTAAGCTTGAAGACTGGAGAACCGCTTGCGACTCATGCTACCGGACTCATATATGGCTTTAATCAACATCGAGGTCGCTTATCTGTTGGTACCGATTCACCTCAGTCACAGAAAATACCTCCGATTTCTGCGAAACAACAAAACCTTCGAATTCCAAACCCTTCCGTTTGTATTGTCAACCACACCATTTATATTTACAATAATACTACGCTCGGTAGTAGTAACACTTCGTAAACGATTGACTTCCAGTCAATCGTTTATCTCGATGATTTTTTTGTTATTGAGCTTGTCGGTCGAAGCGTGTCGTCTAAATGTGCAAGCTCACATAGATTCGCTAACGGCGTTGGGTTGAGAACTTTATCGATCTTTGAAACGCGCAGAATTAAACTTGCTAAATTAGTCGCAGATATCGCGCGAAAGAAACGCTGCTCAATTAAAGAACTTGCCATGATTGGTTCGTTGGTGTCGGTTTGTCCTGCTGTTCTCTATGGCCTTCTATAAAAAAAATTTTGAAAGAGAGAAATTTCTAGCCTTGAATGCAGCGCATAATTCTTATTCAGCAAAAACTTTTATTCCAAAATTCTTATTCCTCGGATTTGGGTACGGAATTGAACTGGTGGCTAAATATCTTTACCAACTACGAGCAGGCAAACGCCATGTGTACCGGCAACTACATCCGGGAGACCTTCTCCGACACTTCTCTCACAGGATGGGGGCCTCCTGTGATAATCAGCGCGCGCACGGATGTGGTCGGCAGAAGACTGTTGTTCGCATATCAACACCTTAGAACTGAAAGCGGCATTCTTTGCTATTAAATGTTTCAGACTTGCGAGACTGCGAAATTTTATTGAGAGTGGATAGCACCACCGCGCTCTCATATCTTAACCGCTTCGGTTCGGTACAGTACCCCCACTTGTCCTCTCTCGCTAGAAATATTTGGCAGTGGTGTGAAGAGAGAAACGTCGTTTTATTCTCATCCTACATTTCATCGACTGAAATGTATATTAATGTATATTATGAAATGTTTATTAATACCAAAACCAATTATTGTACCACCATCTGAATTTTTACTCATCTCTCTCCTTAGAATGCGACACCCGGCTTACAAGACTCTCTCTCTGGGAGTCGGGAGATTATAAGGATGGCGTTCCTGAAACAAGGGATCCCAGAGGTCGCTATTCCAACTTATATGGTCTCTCTGGCGGAGTCATCAATACGCCAGTATGTCAAACCATTACGTTCCTGGTGAAATTTTTGCCAATAGAAAGGATACCCCGCATTTCAGGCAACCACAATCCAAGTGTTGGAGTTCCTCGCCAAAGAGCTGCAACGAGCAGGCTCTTATTCGACGATAAACACGGCAAGATCAGCCATTTCATTGATCTCCAAAAGCGAGATTGAAAAGAATCCATTAATAAAACGTTTTTGCACTGGAACAGGTCGTGTAAAATCCCTGCGTCCGAAATATGATCTTGTTTGAGATCCTGCACCCGTAATGTTGAAACTAAAGTCCTTTTACCCGCATACAAATTTATCGTTAGAACTTTTAACAAAAAAGTTATTATTGTTAATGGCGTTGGGTTCGGGTCAGCGCTGTCAGACCTTGTCACTTTTGAGATGTTCTGAGATTTTGGTAACCGGGAATAATGTAATTATTCTTGTCTTTTATTGTGTTATTACGTAAGCACCGAGTCGAAATCAACCGGCGTTAAAATTTTCTCGCTCTATTGAGAGTCCAGAATTATGTATTCTAGGCATTCTTGATTCATATTTAGAACGGACCAAAGATTTGCGATCAGAAAAATATGATATGACTCGGGTCCGTCGGAGCAGACTATAAGTCGGTGGCTCCAGCAGATCCTAGAACAATGTGAAGTTCATGAAAAGTTCAATGCGCAAAGCACCTGCCATGCCTCCATGCCTATTGTGCAGCAAAAAAGGGTGTCACAATAGATGTAATCAAATGAGTGGCTGGTTGGTCCGGAAACTCGCGAGTTTTCGCAACGTTTTATAACCGTCCTATCATTGACCCGAGCTCTTTTTCAAATGCCGTCTTTTCAATAGAATTTTAAGTACTAATTTATTGGAATATTATTTCATTTTTAGGCTACTAGCTTGTCAAAATCAAAATAAAAAATGTTGTAAATGAAAAAGTTTTTTTATGTATTTAATAAAAGATTTTGTAAAATTGATAAACAAAAAATTTTTGTAAAATTGATAAACAGAATTTACATTCTGTTTATTTTATCCGGACGAGACCTTCTAAATAATTCAGATCGAACTTCACTAGATAAGTTCGTTTAATCTTACAATTAACGTGACCTGATAACAAGATGCTGTAAACAGCATTTTGTACTATTTGTCTTTTGTCACACCGATATCGAAATTTCATTCAAGTGCGAAAAAAGTCTTTTTATTTGATTGCATATTGTAATGAAATAAAACATCAAAATGTAGTAGCAGCGAAGAATTAAATTATTTAGCTAGGTAATGTTCGCAAAGCTACTCGCGCACCTCCAAATTCAAATTGTGTCAATGAAGAGTGTTCATTTGAGAAAAATGATACTGGAACAATTGCTAAATTGTTAATGAGCGCATTTGAATAGCATGATTTACAAGTTATAAAAAGCTTAACAATTGATCGTAAACAGCGAATCTCAAACATTTTATTTTTTACACATTTTTTATACAGAAAACTTCTAAAATGCTATTATGATCCTGCTCGCAGTGCAATCGTAATACTTGTCTCGTGAATCCAAATAAAAAATTTCATTACGTGCATTAAACTGCCACAGATTTCATTGTATAAAATTTACAAGAAATATGAAAACTGGATTCTACATAATACGATCTGATTTCATAGATATCGAAAAGTTTTATTATTTAAAAGCATCACATAATATTATTTAAAAGACACTTCCGTGTAAGACTTTCGAGATTTCACTTCTTTATCGAGAACCCGAGTTCACTTTTTATATTGTACGCAGAACTAGTTAGGCTAGACTTAAGATAGCTCTCCTAATTCCAAAAGAAGACACCAGCAGCGCATCATCGTCAAACTATTCATGTGAGTCTTAGTCAATTGCCTCTGCAGGTCGCTTCGGCCGTATTGACTTCCCTCCTTTTAACGTTAATTGAGCGCAATAGTTCCAATATCCCTTCGAATCGATGGTGATTTTAACTGATTTATCGGAAACAAATAATCTAAATTACTTGAAGAAATCTTCAATCAGCAGCGTAGCTGGGATCTTGAGAAACTTGTACGAGTTAAAAAGTAACTTTAATCGCGCGTGGAATGAGTTGCTAAGAAGATACGATAATCCGATATTACAGAAATTATCACACGTGTCAGCTATTATCAATCTAAAACCCGTTATACGTCCGAATTCCATTGAGTACAAACGCGTGCTTAACCTGGCTTAGGAACATCTCATGTCTTTCGAGGATTTGGACTCACGACTTGAGATGTGCTTTCGCTAGTCGCACAAAACTAAGAAGTATTCCTATCATTTCGGAACTCTCCACAAAAAGGCGTCGTCCGTGTTCATATTTCAATCTCACATACTGTAAAACAAAATTACATGTTACTACAATGTTCAAAATTCTTAAATTAGAACTCAATAATTGAATTCATTTAATTAAGAATTTGCATGTCTGTTTCAATTCTCTGCGTAATAGTCATACGTCATCTAATTACTCTAAAAGTAGAACTTGTAATATTTTACATAAGCCCCAACAAATATTAATGTATATAGACAGTGTTGATGTGAGTAAACTAGACAACTAGTCTGCGCTCAATGAACATACTGATGATGCACCTCCCACAAAAAAATGACAATTAGGCGAAATTTTTCATAGCTAGGAGGAATTTATTACTCGCAATTTAAAAATATATTACTCGCAACAGCCACGGTCAATTTATCAACCGAATCAATACAAGAAATCAGCACCCAGAAATTAACTTTGGGTGCTGAAATCTATAGTTCAGCCCTTAAATGTTGAGTGCAAATCGGAAAAAATGAGTCAGTTATACAAGAAACTATTTTTGATAGTTGATATGGATAGATATCGTTAGGACAAATCCTCAAGAAACCTCTGAATACCGTAGACGAAATGACAATTAATTTATTACATGTTTGTCACTCGGGCAGCATTGAGAAACACCTTCACTGGTTTTGAGAAACGCTGAAGTTTCATCTGATACTTTTTGTCGAATGTTAATGAAAAAATGTGAAAATTTCTTTAAAGCAACCACGGTTCATCAACCTGACAGTAGATATCAAGTAAGAATTCCATTCAAAACAGATGAACAGATGACTTAGATGATTCCTGTCTAGCTGCGTTCTCTCAATACCAAAACTGAAAATCAAAATCTTATCGTTATTTTAAGCCTTCCTTACGTAAATACATTGAACTGGGACATATGGTACCAGAGTCATCTTTTTCAAATAATCCTAAAACTCGATATTTTCTTCCTCATTATCCTGTTATCCGTGAATATAATACCACAACAAAACTTCGGGTAGTATTTAACTCTTTATCGCACAGTCAAAATAAAAAATCTCTTAATGACTATATGTCAGTTGGACCTAAGCTACAACTAGAGTTCTTTGACATCATTTTGCGGTGACGAATGCATAAATAAGTATGTTGTGTCGACATAGCGGAAATGTTCTGTCAGATCACTATTGCTTCTCAAGATACCCCTTATCTCTGTATTCTCTGGTGACCACCACAATCAGAAGTCATTTAAACCTTCAGATTGACTAGTGTGACTTACGGTACTCGACTGTTCCGTATCAATCAATTAGAGTACTGAATGAGCTAGTAAGAGATGAAGCTGATCATTTTCCACATACTTCTCTGGTACTTTTGCGAGACTTCTACGTTAATAACGCAGTGTTCGAATCTAACTCGATAGAAGAATGTCGCTTGATTCAAGATAAATTGATTGCTCTTTCGCAATCTGGTGAGTTCGCATTAAGAATATGGAAATCTAACACCGAAGACTTCTTGCGAGATCTTACTGACAATCTTAAAGCTCGAAGTCCAGATAAGTAATTGGATGATTCTGCGACCGAAAATTTGGGTATTTGCTGGAGCACTGATTAAAAAGATACTTAATTTTCCTTTCTGGTTAAACCTCCAAATCATAAAAAAGTAACTAAACGTATTGTACCATCTATTATTGCTGTTATTTCTGATCCTCCGGCTGGATAGCATTTTGTGTTATACGAGCAAAAATATTTATGCAAAAATATTTATAGTGTATTCAAACTGACATAGATTCTAATTATCCTAGTGATTTGTCACAAGAATAGTTTGAATTCGTAGAATAACTTTTGAATTCATTAACCGTTACAATACCGAGGTCGATTGGAAAAATGAATAACATTCAAGATAAGATCACGCAGCCGTAATTCACCTTAAATGTATAACTAACGATGAAACTCGAATCACGTTGTTAACATCCAAGACATGTATTGCATCTGTGAAGGAATTGACGATACCTCGCTTAAAACTACGTGCTGCTGTTTTTCTGACTGAGCTCCTTTATCATGTTCAAAATGTCCTCAAACGTGAGCACATTCTCTCTTATTGCTGGTCAGACTCAACGATCGTTTTGGCATGGTTAAATACCCGTTCTAATAAGCTTAAAAAATTCGTCGCGAATCGAGTCTGATAAATTCATAAAGAGATTCCGAATAAAGAATGAAGACACGCTCCTACAGCTTCAAATTCCGCTGATATAGCCTTCCGACGATTCTCACCTGATGATTTACGTATCTAAAAGGTATGATGGTTAGGACCTTCATGACTTGATTAAGTGTCAGAATCATGGCCAGTTTTCCCTCCGAGTATCACTAAGGTGGTAATAAACGAGGTAATAAACTACTTCCTTGTCTGCTTGAATATACTTGGCTGTTCTTGGTGCGCCTGCTATTGCAGAACGCTTTTCGTCTTGGCCAAATTTGCTGCGTGGAACTGCTTTTATAAAACAAAGAGTGTATAATCTTTGCGATCCTAATATACGTGAGCCATCTCGAATATTTATTGAAATATCGTTAGATTGTTAGATACAACACACTTAATGTATCAAAATTTAACCTTGCAGTATTCTGGCACATCGGCATTGATAAACAAGATGCATTTATCCGACAGCAAACTGAAAAGTCTCAACCCTTTTGTTAATGAGAATAGTTTACTCACGATAAGCGGCTGATTTGTAAAAGCAACACTCTCATTCGAAACGTATCACCCGGTTATTTTGAGCACCCATCATTTTATTTGCACTCCCTGCCAATTCGCAGCAACTTGCTCCCTCCCTGTAAATGAGAGTTGAGACGCGTGAAAAAATGTTTTCCGAGGAAGAATGGACTCGTCACAGATGTCAAAATCGAAACTGCTAAATCTACATACAACAGAGCCGCTAATACGATTTGCTTGCTACCATTGCGTCCAACAACCGAGCCTGAGGGAAATAACGAAACCCTCATGAAGTAAACAACGTTAAATTGGACATTGACCGCAGAATCTGTTTCACTGTTCTGTGTCTTGATATGATATGATAGTCTTGCGCTTGCAAGACTATCATAGTAGCGAGGCGGGCAGTATGTTTCGGCCAAATGAAAATTCAGAATTATTTTATTTAACGTATATGCACATAAGCATTTGCACATTGCTAATACTACAATTTATTCTTTAGTTCTTAATGTTTTTATCATAAACTTTTGACAATACGAGTTCATTTTATGAAACGTTCTTAGTCGAAGTATACAGTATTGCAGATCAAAAAGTCTCTCGCAGTAGTCTTCCTAATATTTAAATTCAAAAACCTGTGTGTTTTTAACTCGGACTCATCTCGAGAGCCAGCGAGCCATATACTATCATCTAAATACAATTCGGTCGAGTGTCAAACTATAATTCTCTAGTAACAAAGACTGGCCGCTGCGACCGGTCATAAAACGGTAACTCGATGCTCGCTTTGAACGTGATTTATTATGTATTAGCGATGATGTAAAAGAGCCATTTCTTCCTTCTTTTGAGCTTGAGAATTCGGTCGGTTTTTAAAAAAGAAAAGACACTCCCGTGTAAGACTTTCGAGAGTTCAGTTCGTTGTCAAGAACCCGAGTCTACTTTTTATATTGTACACGTTACTTGTAACTGTTCAAAATCGCTATAATTATAGAATAGTTCGGGGTGTTTCTTGTTCAAGGGTTTCCTCCAGGCACAAATAAATTGTTCGATTCATGCCAAATTGTTCATTTTTATTCCACCTAAACTCTATTGAAATCTTGGAGGATATTTATGCCCGTCCTCGGACATGTGGAGAACATTTAAACATGAGTAAATGAATGATTATGTCCCATAAATCATTTCAATGTTCCATTCAACAAATGTTAAGGTTCCGATGTTCTTGAATTGAAATCTACGGTTCCTGTTATGCTAGTGGTACCTTTTCTACATTAGATCAGTAAATAATTTCGTCAAGTTTTATATAATATATTGTGCGCTAAATCTTAGATCGCACCTATAAAACACATTACGATCGCGCGTTGAGAACTATTTGTTGCTCACTTGTTAACACATTTATAAAAGAAAATCAGTAACATCTTCTCCTGGTGTAATAATACTACCGTTTTGCAATGTTGACAGACGCCTTTATATTTATTGGAATCTTATGTTGCCGATCGAGTTCATGAATCTAAACACTGACAAATGTATGGCAACGACAATACGTTACATCTAGAAATAATCTGGCGGATCCATTATTTCGTAATTAAATACCACAAAAATATTTAAAATATGATCTCTAAGTATTTGTATTAAGAAAAGAAATGGAATACCATTCATAATCAAATTTAATTTCAATTTATTTGTGGTACAATTGGCTAGATCATGTAACCCTCCAAAATAAAACGTACGATCTGCTCAAGCTTGTACATCTTCATTAGACGAGCTTCTTCTCCGAAGCACATTGAATACCCATTCAATGCTAGTTCTGATATAACACAAATAAACTCAACCAATAATGTGACAAATTATTGAACGTTATCAATAAAGAATAAAAGAAAAGTTTATATAACAATTATTGAAACTCGCTCGATAATAAAAAACATGTTTGATTCGAATATAATTCATTCTAATAGTGAACATTAAAATGCCCTAATTAATTCAGAAGATTCATCATTGACGCTTGGAAATGTGCCCCGCAGCATTCTCATCTTGTTTGCTCGATCTAAAGCATAAAATTACACTAGGAAGGTGAAGTATTACTCAATCTTTTACAAAAAAAATCTAACCAGCTTCCAATCCTGTACAAATCGTTACTGAAGCACTGCGCAAATAGAATGATCTGAAGCAGTGCTGACAATGACCATGTCTGCGCCGAATTCAGAATCTGGAAACAAAGTTGCATCGGTCACCTCTTCCTTGGTTCGGTGAAATTCTACTTGAACTTTAACGGTTTAATGTGGAGATGAATTGCCCTAGACTTTGTCTTTGACGACAAAGTCAGTATGTTAATTAGTACGTTAGTACGTTAATTAGTCCTTAAAACTCGACAGCTTTCAGTATAAACCTGCGATAAAAATTTACTATACCTAAAACCTGCCTTAATTGCTTTGCTATAGTTGGCCCTATTGCTGGAAACGAGATAGCCTAAGAACTATACCTCAGGGTTTCGAAACTTGCATTTAGCAAAGTTGATAATAACGCCGTAAGAACTTAGATTATCTGACAGACTTTGAAAATGCCCTAGATATTACTTTGTTTAGTATTCTTCTTGTTTCTAATTTATTTCCTTTGTACAGGTGATGTTAGCGAATTTTCTGAGCAAGTGGTGGTAACCACTTGCTCAGAAATCATCAGCGGCAATTCTCAGTGGAGAATTGCCGCTTATGATCTTCATTCTTGGTGCACTTCACCTAGTTTCCTCGCCTCGGATGGTAAACTAGATGCAGCGGTCCACCAATTGGCAATTGCGTGGGTCGACGGTAAGGTTTTAGTAGGCCCGAAAATGTACCCTGATGATAGCCTTCCAGACATCAGCTGCATAGAAGCACACACAACTCGATTCCAGTGTTAATCAGAAAAGGCAGCTTTGTTATCTCATCGACAATGAAATAGCCAAACGTTGCGAAGAAGGCGTCGCTTGCTGCTATCAAAGACTGCCTGTACTGTTTCCGGACATAAAACTGCAAGGAAGGGGAATTATAGTCGATTATGCTAGAGTTTATCCTTCCCCAAGAGGCTTGTTGATGACGATGTAAACTTTTCAAGGAATGAATTCGGGTATGCTGTCATATTCGTTTGTATAATCTGATGCAAACAGGTCAAAAACAGGTCGATATAAATCCGGGGAAAGTTTCGATTCGCTGGTGACACAGATTGTTAGTCATCACAGATTTAATATTTTTTAAATGTTTTTAACTCAAAGTTAATGTCAATGGTTATTTAAAAATATTTATAATTTCAATTATATAATCAAACTCTGTTAAAATGATAATATTTTAATAATCTATTTATTTCAGACTACTTTTTAGAATATTACGATTTTACAATCTCTAACACACTCACAATAAACTCAAACCAATTTTGAAAACTCAAATAATATTCAATGTAAATTCATTTTAATCCAACAATAAAATTTTTATTATCTATTATTGGTGTATTGTTACAACATAAATCTCAATACTTTCAAAATTATATAGATTGTTAATAGTTTTATGCATCAAATCGCGATTGTCAATCGCAAACCATTACTCATAATTTTTTTATTGTTTTTTTATTGTCCGTCAAAATTGTTCAACCTCGTGTATCTTTCGAAAAATATAAAATATTCTTAGGATAGATTTTTCCAGGAACATTTTTTATTTATTTTTTTACTATAATAATAATGAAGATATGATTTTTGACAAAGACTTCAAAAGATACTCTTAAATGATATTATATTAGTGTTATTCAAAATTCCCACTATAAATACAAATATAAAGAGACCCGCGAATCATAAATTCGAGTTAATCTTACATATTATAAGTAATTTATTATATTGCTTATGTGTATATATTTAAAAAAATCATTTTACTTCAAAGAAGAGTGTAACTAAATAAGGTAGCTCATATTTGAGATACATCCAATATTAGTAGTAAGCAATATAGATATAATATTAGTTGTATCAGTAAGATAATGTACTGTTGCCATTAATGCTGTTCTTTTGAAACAAGTGCTCTAAAAAAAAATTTGAAACGAAGTTAATTGTTTTGCTAAATTTTATTAAAATGATTTTGACGTTGTTAATCTATCATTGAAGAGGTAAAAACCAAGACAAAAATTGCGATATCGATACAAATCGAAAAGTGTAAGACTGAATTGTGATTTCAACAATACGCTAACATTCGAATCAACAGAAGCTGTGATAAATCTGATAAACTGAACTAATTTGAATATCCGTAGAGTATTATGAAATTGCGATATCCGGCGTACCCACGTGAGCAAGTATGCGCAGCGAAACACGCTTTTAATGCATATAGATTAGATCAATTTATAATAAGCCGGTTACGTCGCCTATCTGAGTCTACAGGACTGCTTCACTGAATCCCGCGCCTATTTATTCCCAAGCCCCTTTTTGGTCAACTCTATCATGCACCGTGTTTCCACGGCCGCTAAATTTGTATTTATATTTCGAATTTACCGCTACTATGCTAAAGCATTATCGGTGTTTATTAGCCGATGAGGTTGAATATGCGCGCGTACATTTTGACAATATGTGCGCACGTATGCGTACACGTGTGTGGTTGTAACGTCCGTGGTCGCCCTGATAAAACGTTCAAAGCATTTTGCACGAAAATGCAGCTGCTGTAATAGAATACCAAGCACAACGTGTATGCAACCAGGTTTGCTACATGTATGCCTAGTTAATGAATGAAAAATATTTTGACGTTGAAGGGAAAAATGAACAATTAAAACACTAGGTTAAAAGATGTCTAGACGAGCGAGGACATACTGTGTATTTTGCAATTACTATAATAACATATATTATTGTAGATTGATGCATTTATATAATATATACATATAACAAATAGATGATAAATTTAAAACACCTAATTTATGAAACTGTAATAAAAACAATTTTCTCTGCTTAGTTTAATTTATCTGTAGAAAGTTAAAATGACTTGAAAAAATTCCAAAAAAATTAATACAAAGATTTACAATGATCTGAAATTAATATAGATAAATAACCATTAATAATAGAAATATCTTAAGAAATTCATCACAACAAGCAAGATTGTTTTTGCCTATTGTGCATTTTTTAATAAGTTTTTTACTAAAAATCGAGAAGATTTTTACTTAACACATCATGATGATTAAATGACTGTTATTTATTAGCATTCTACAAAGATCATCTTGAAGCTGTATGAAGTAGGTAAAGAATGTGATTTCAATAAAATTATTTCTTGTGAGGGATGATCAAAATATACCTATTAAACGTTTTAATTCTATATCACTAAATGTATTTTGATCCAATAACATAATTAATACGTTGATTTTACGATTACTTAATAAGCTATTTATATATATACATTTTTATTATTAAATTATACGTAACTTAGTAATAAGTTATAATAATTGCTATAAACGAGGGATTGCAAAGCTAACTAAGGATGCGACTAAGACATGTAGTCCTCGACTTTGCTGTTATTTTTAATAGCGAAATCTTAAAAAGATGCATCCTATTACAATTTCTTTGCGAATAATAGTAATTGTAATAACGTGTCGATAACGTACTTAAACGCCTTAGAATCAGCCGAGCTTTGCAATACTGCTATAAATGAAGCGAAGCCATCTTGAAAGAAAATGGAAGTAAAAAAAGCAATAACTGAAAGAAACGAAAGTTGAAAGAAAGAATACGGGCGACTAACGATATCATCGACGATCACGCTAATCTAGAGTCTTCATTCTTGTATGAACAGAAAACTAGCGCTGATCTCACTAGAATTTTCGAGATGATTTTTTCCTTAATTTTTCTCATAGACCTTCTCTTTCGCGCTACATTTATAAGAGGCTTACTTAAAGTCTCACGCAAGCACGTGCAAATTGGATAGACGTTCTGTTTCTTTTTTAAAAATGCTTAATTTGTTCAAGATCCTCTACTTTTCGGATATTCCAAAAAAGCAGATATATTGTAACAAGAATTTCGCAGACGACTATTATTTGACCTCAATTAAAACCAATTGGCGATTCATATCTTCCGTAACTTTTAAATAAGTTTTTATAATAAAAATAAAAGGAATGTATTAAATTTTACTAATTTCTCGTATTTTACTCGGTCTCAACTCATAACTTAGCTGATTATCTGTATAATGTTCATATTTTCAATTAGCGATTTTTCTTGTTTGCGTGAGTTTTAAAAAAAATCAAAAAGTTCCAAAAGCGAAGCTCGATCGAAAGCATTTTTATAGTCGAGCTGCTCAATCAAATCGACAAATAAGACTTTGCAGTAAAAATTGATCTATAGATGTTATTCATTAGCCACATGTTAAAATAAGTTTCACATTTATAGAACTGACGATATTATTATAACAAGAATCTTTTCAATAGCTCATGCAATACATCTCAATTCTCTTTCATCGACAAGGACTTGAATACGTCTGAAAATCATATCGCCAATTGAAATCTCTTTCACGCACGAATATCTGTTGAAAAATACACGTATCCATGTATGCGTACATATATATATATTGTATTTATAATCATACATAGACATATACGTGTGTATAAATATATAATTTGGAGTGCCAACAGCAGCTCTCTAGGTAGCGGTTGTATCAGTTGTAGACTGGTAGACCATTAGAGTATTCTGAATCTGACTCAGGAACTGCGTCGATGTAGCAAATGGATTTCGTGAATAGTATAGGTCGTTGCGACCAAGCTTTTCATAACCTGACTCGATTCAGCTGAAGAATCAACTGCTACAATCTTACTTGCGAAATTCAACGTTCGATCGACGAAAAAATGCAGCATTCCCTGATATTGAAAAATGCTAATGAATATTGACAATAGGATCGTCTCGACAATTCGAAGGATTTTCCTGTTATGTTTGGCGAAAAATCAGCAGTTTTTGTTATGGTCCTTAAGCGAAATAAACCTACTAAGCTTCATATTGCTGCGATTCAGAAGTTAATGTGTAGGGTTTGCTTATTATCGATCGATACAAGCTTCCCATTGGTTTAACGATCCTATAAAAGTTAGAACATTTAAGCACCGAGCTTTAGAAGCATCATAAACATGATTTTTAATGTAACGCGTCCTCGTTTTTCTAAACTAATTACAAGTGTTATTAATTCAGCAGAGTGATTCTTATTGTTAACATTTTAACAAAATTAAGAAGAAGCGATAATTAATTGCGAAATAAACATCGATCATCGTACTTAAAATACGGTGGGAAAAAAAGGTTAAGGGAAAGAATGCCGAGTGGAGAAAGTCAGGCTAAAAGGCGGAAAACAAAATATCTGGCCACATGCCATAGCGATTTATTTATTTTCACGGTAGTGCTTCATGTCATACGATGTCGGTGACAGAAAATGGCTAGACAAACAAGAAGACAAAAACATTTTATTACGCGATTAAGACCTACGATGACGATATTTCAACCAGAAGCAAAAAGATTCCGCGGCTGTCTTTACCGTTTTCGCAACGAAAAGTTCGTTGAATATTACAATGATCGTTCTTGCAATTGAAATTACTTCGAATGTGACGAATAATGAATTACCGTGTTTTGCTCGTAAAAAATAGACCAATGTTATCGCATGATGTGTATATTTCGGCCAATGCAAATATGTTATTTAATTGCCCTGATATTGTACATTCTTTCGATGAGTTTGTGTGTATTACAGACAAATCGCTAATGCCAAAACAGAAAATGGAATCGTAATATTTTATCATGTAATCCCAAAAGCGGATTTGCTAAATTTTGCTATATTTCCAATGCTTATCGTTATTGAGTTGAAATTTATTGGCTAACATTATCGAATATCGATTATACCAGAAAAATTTTTTGCAAATATACATGAATCCTGACCCACCACAGGTCACATCCAATCGCCAGTGGACAGTTCCCACGTGGTATACACATCGTAGTTGCGTTATTATTTATTACTTTCACAATATGTGTAGCTGTTCGAATTCGCAGCCATAAAGAATCAACATATCACTCGATTTATATTATGATCATCAAAAAAATCAACAGTCTTCTCTTTAACAAAAATATATTTTTAAAACTTAAAATATTCTAGATGAAAAAATATCAAACTCAAATAAAAAAGTTCAAATTAATTCAAATTTAACAATAATTTAATTTCAAAATTTTTAATTTTGAAATAGTTTTTCAGACAAATTATCCAGGAAAGCATGATGTGATTTTAAAGAAGGTAAAGTATTGTTAATTATCAGTGATAAATTATTTACGATTCTAATTTAGAATACACTGTTTTTATAAATTCATCGTATAAATTAAAACTTTGCTATATGAGTATATACATAACATAAAATAAATCTAATAATATTAAACCTTCTGGGCTGCTATTGTGTAGTACTATACTGCACAGAAGAAAACGGTTTTATGAATAAAAATAATCCATAAGTTTAATGATTTGAAATTAAAAAAATTCGCGAAACAAATGTTCTATTATATTTAGATTTTTACTATTACATTTGAATTTTACTATTTAGTCACATATTTTTTTTACAAATCTTTGATGTTATCCCATACTTTTATAATATAATTGAATATTTTTCGTTGTCGTTATCTTCATAACAATTATAAAATAAATTATTTGACCTGGTGAAATCTTTTTTAGCACTAACGAGTGAAAAAAATTATTACACACTTTAAATGTGAATTATATTATTTTATTTATTTTTAATTAATTTATTTCATGTTTTATAGTTGTCATTACGTACATATCATCATTATAATATATTTTATGACACATAGATAAAGAATTATAATAAACAACTCGTATTAATTATTAGTTAAAATTGTTATGGCCTTTGATTAGTCTAGTTTGAAGTAAAATTGTCACTTTGTAAAAGTGTCATATTAAATAATATTTTTAGCTAAGTCGATACATATATTTTGCATACAGCACATATTCAAAATAATAGAAGAATAAATCAATCAATCAAATTTGGCTCAATCTTACAATACATTAATATCAAATTTATTAGACTATAAATAAAATTTAATCAATAATTAGACATAGAAGAGATGATAAACTGCAATATGCCGGTTTAAATTACAAGTGAGAATTAATAAATACCATTAGATAAATTTTATAATCATTTTTGGCAATAATTCTTATTTTTTATTTTAAAACTAAAATTCATTATAATTTCAATTTATTTCATTTTCCCTTTAATATGATTTTTTATTATAAATATATATATATGAAATTTTTTAATAGTCAACAAATATTTTGTAGAGACATATTACATAAATTAGATACTATACAGCTATACCTGATAAAATTAAATAATTTAACATTATAAATTCCAAAATCGATACTGAAAATTCTCCAAACTCGATCATAATTATTTGACCATCATATAAAATTCATCAATAACAATTGCATCACAAACAAATATAACTAAATATTTTATACGTGAATTTACACATACGAAACATACATGTATTATTCGTATGTATTATTCGTATTTACACATACGAAACATACATGTCTTTCGTTATATTTGCGCTGTTTATATACTATCAACGGAAAAAACAATAAAAGTTCAGTAAAATTAATTTTCATCACAACATAAAATATTATA
>JABFQD010001160.1:0-19663 GCA_022817045.1 Psix sp. ZL-2020 | reverse complement strand
ACTTTATCTATTCATTTTATTCTGAATGTCCTTTGGCATAATGATACGAGCAAAATTGATTTCAATTATGGTGGATCATTTTAACGTTGCAGAAAATTTTTCTTCCAGTTAGATTTAAATTGAAAATAATGTTAGTTCGATGCAAATATCAAATAACGAAATTAAACATTATTTACAACTTAAAATTATTATGCTATTAAAAGGAAGATATCTTTTTCAACAGTAAGCTTTTCGTCGTGTAAATTTTGTGCTTCACTACGTCAACTAAATTTAATGTCATAAATTTTTTATTTATATTCCGATACGATACTATACATGTAATATGGATATAAACGTAGAGTCAAGAATTACAACGTGAATTTCTTAGGGTTCTGTAATCTACAAAAATATACGAGTAAACTATGTATTGAATAAATTTAAGATAAACATCTTCACATTTATGTAAAATGTTGAGTAGGAATTAATGTGACGTTGTGGACCATAGAACATTATGTCGTAATCATTAAAATTAAGTTGCAAAAAGTGTGATTAAAGAGAAAGTACAGAAAAGATAGTTAGGAGAATGAAACAAAAAGAAAAAAAATGGAAAAATATGCTTTACGTAATGGATAGAAAGCACATCGCGGAGTCGTCATAAAATTGTACAAATGAGCGTCCCGTAACGGCGACGGCAGGAAACGAATAAAAACAAGGAAAAAGCGGTCGAAAAATGAAAGCGAAAAAGGCCGAATACGCCCCAAAAACCTGCTGCGCGGCAACGCAGTTCGCGGACGCAAACAAACATGAGACCATATACGCCAAGTAACAAATGTCGGACATTTACATTTAGGAGTAAGGGTGCTCTTTGTCTCCCTCCGCATCCTCCCCGTTGTACGTAACGAGCGCACACGTGCGCAGTACAGCGATTCCGCGCAGACCACGGCTATAACGGCTTCCCGACACTTGCAAATTTTCTACCTTTCAATGGTAATCCCGAGCTTAATCGATGCCGTTCCACATGCATATGCGATGATAGGCGAAAAATTGTGCCCGTTTTCCATCCTAACTCTGACAACCGTATCGCCTAGATGTATAATCTGTATCCTCGATGCTGCGCATGGAATCCAGCGGTTGAGAGCATAATTATCTCCGCGTTTATCGCTTGACTCTTCCACTGCCGGATAATTGCCTTTGGGAAGAAAACATTGCGAACTTTTAAGACAGAGGGTTCGTAAGCTAGACAGCATGTTCAACGAAGCATATTGACTTTGTCGCGAGCGTAGAGTTTGAATATCGTTTGACTTGACAGATAAATTTACACCAAGTTCCCTAATTGATGTTTCAATTTGTTCAATGTTTTAGACAAATTCAATTCTTTTACGAAGGAACGTTGGCCTGAGTTTGAGTTTGAATGTAAAATTTAAAAGGCAAAGAAACTTGAAGTTGGAGAAAAATTTTGACAATCATTTAAGAACAGAATAGAATAAATCTATTTCCGTTAAAGTGAAAAGTTGAGATAGAAAAAATAAATTGAATAGTTTACTTATTTAGGAACGCTGCAGATATTTATAAAAGTAAAAAAAATATTTCACGCTGATTGATAGTATTGAATGGATCAATACAGTTATATTTATTATAATCAATTATTTTAATATTTTTTATTTTCTGCCTAGAATACATATGTATTTTTCATAATGTATATTTCAATGTCGATTCCCTCTAATTTATGATTGCACATAAAAGCGAATTATTATTATCCATAATTTATTGAATTATTTGCGTTTTTCCCATTACTTTATTTTTTATGAGAAATTTACGTATCGAAATCGAAAGTTTTATGTATAATTTATTAACAGCATATTTTGGGAACTACTATCTTGATTGAAATTTTATTACCGGCATAATCTCAACAGCAATATTTTTAGACAAAAATATGTAATTATTATTTATAAAGTATTCAAATAATTAATTTACAATATGAAATGTGCATTAATTAATTAACATAATGGAAAATTCGTATTGTTTTAGTTATAGCTGAATCATCAAATACTAACAAATATTATTATTTAACTGTTGCTCGTCTTCATAATGTGGTTTAATTTGAGAAGAAAATGCATTTTGAAATTACAATTACCTGATTATCAAACACTCAAGTGAAGTACTTGACACATCGAGAAAAGGTAACAACTCGGCCTAATTTTACTCACAAAATCGTGATTATGTTGAATATACAAATGCTTTTTCAATTATTCGTGACAAGGCTTGACAATGTTAGAGTAGCGTTGATGTTTGAAAACGAACAGGAATAATACCACGTAAAGAAAAGCCGCGTGAAAAGCGGGAACAGAACTCACGAAATAAAAAATACGATCGGAAACGTACTTGGCGTTATACTGGAAATACATCACCCTTATCTTGCAAAGCCGCAAGTGATGCTGTCTGTGTTTTGGCACTTGCCACACACAGAACAACAATCTGCTGCAGCGGTTTCTTTCGATTGCGTCCGGAAGCGATGTTCATTTTGCGTTTCACGGCGCGCAAACTGGTTGGCTCGTTCGACTGGCCAACCTGCGGCGAGATTTGCATGTCGAAGTTCACGATTTGCATTTCAATTCCAGCGAAACTTCGAGGGCCTCGGTGCCAAACGGTTGATACAAACATAAATACAGGACTTCTATTATGACGACGCTTGCGACGGTGAACCGCTCTTGATTAGAAACACTCACGAGCTGCACTTTGTTCCGCTTGCAAACATTTATGAATACGTTATACGCAAAATATGGCCACTATGATCTCAACATACTCAGCACTTTCCATTTATATTATTCGCAGAGCGGTTTCACTTAAAGAAATCACATTTCGAATTCCGCGCGAACTACTAGATTTGTTTCGAAAATTCATGGTTTGTTAAAAGCGGCCGGCCAATCATATTGACGGCATTTTAAAGTATTTCAATTTTTCTTATTGTTTTCAGTTGCCTTCCATTCTGTGCGATAAAATTTGATATTTAATACTTGAGCTTTGATTAATGTTTGCCTATCGAATTTTAAACATCTGTTAAACGCGCGCGTCAAAAGAAAATTTCAGAAATTCAGTTCAAATATATTATATCGAGGCCGATCAATTTTTCGTTAGGCAAAATGCGTTAAAGCACTTGTCCGTGTGTTGTTTGCAATAACGAACACGCGATGATAAGAGAATTTTGCGCTATTTCGATGGTGCTTCATCGATTTCATAGGGGTTCCGCGAGACTGTATTTACTTCTGGGCTTCGTTGCTGATTCCAAGATAAACGAAAATAAGTTGAAAAACACCAGAGATCAGAATCAACGGTCAATTCTTAATCGCGTGTAGATCACACGTATTTCGAAAACGCTATTCCAACAATGGCTTGTGCATAATACAAGACGTTAAGAAGATTTGTTCATTTCATTAATCTCGGATTTCCGGCTGGAATTTGAACCCTCTATGCAGCCATGAGTAATTACTCTGTAATGCTGAATAACGCCGCGGGTCAATTTACAGCCAGAACATTTTGCAGTTACGAGTCGGAATGCGTGATGAGCTTTGTAACGGAATGGCACAGCAAAATTTACGAATATAAGTTAATACGAATACGCGATCATTCTGATTGTATTAAATTCATACATGATGGGCTCTGCTTTCAGGAATTTTTAACTCTGCAATTCATTTTGTTTAAATGATACCAAAAAGCAATGGTACCACTGAATAATTTCTTAACGGTTTAATGTAATTTTACCGACAAATAAAACTATAACTATACCCTTAGACGAAATCGACTTAAAATATTTATTGACCGGCATGTTAAATCAAACAATTTGTGTAAAATCACACAAAAAGTAATCAACTCAAAGACGTGAAAATGGTTGGAATTAAGCATTGTCGTTGCATATTATGGACACAGGTTGTGCTTATGATGAGACTGAAACCACGTACAATGGCTGGGTGCGCGTGAAGCGCATATTGATTCGGTGATTTTGCTGCTTTGAAATTCACCATTTTCAATGTACTCTTTACATTCCTGCGTACGTTCGATTGTACGTAGATACGTGAGGGCGAGGATCGTGTTTCAGTCATCACTAACGAATGCAGCCAAACGAAATATCCGTCTACTAGAATTACATCGGCACAGGATGCGTCTGGATAACGGAATAATGACATGAAATCGAACGTACAAAGAGAAATGTTTCAATTAATAACGATAGTTATCACAAACAAGAGAGCGTTTAGAATGATTTCAGAATAATTAACGCATCCGAATTTTTCAAGTATATTGCTTTTCTTTGTACCAATTATAATGAATTTTCTTAGATATAAATTTATGTATAGATTTTATAGAACTTACTTCATTTTTGAAAATAGGATAATTAATATAAAAAAGTCGTTAAAATTAATATTTATCTATTGAGATAAATGATTGGGATACTGAATATTTTATCTTCATCTCTCAAATTATATTGATTTATATATTGTCAAACTTATTATATATAATTTTTAATTTTGTTTTACGTTAATTATCATAAATCAAGTTTTAATATTTTATGGCACACTTAGCAATTGCGTGACTTACTCAGATAGAGAAATTTTTGCAGTTTATACTATTGTTATGTCGATGTCATCATGAAGTAAGATATTTTTTTCATAATTGTTTCCATATAAAATAATCTAAAAATGTTTTTTTGTCTTAATCCAAAACATAATCTGAAATCTTTAAATATTCTATTGTTTCTCCAAAGATACATAGCATGTAGGATTATTATTTAGTCTATAATCAATACCCAAATTTTATTGTAGCATAAAAAAATTATTGTGTTTTAGTATACATATAAATTATGATTGAATCTTTCAATTCATTCGGTTTACTATTCAACTTTCTAATTTACTCAAAGATTTGCATTTCTATAGAATTCAATTTAACTCAAATTACTTTCGAAAAAGAAATAATTAGCGAATCTTCAACAATAACAAATCAAATATATTATACTTAATGTCAATTCGATTCGATTGTATTATTTGCGGTATATACTGAAAAATGTATTGTAAATGTTTTGCGGAAAAATAATTGTTTTTTGTTTTTGAAAATCGATAAATATTAAATCCGATTAAACATAACATAAAAAACTTTAAATACGAATGGCTGAGCTGAGTTCATCATAAACATGTAACACATATTTAAAAATAAATGATTTGAGGTAAAAAGATAACGAACATTAAAACCGGATTTCTGATTGTGCTTTGGTACAACGTTGACGAACACGTAAAATAATGAAATCGAAAAAAGTGAGACAGAACAGATAAACGAATCAACGATCGTAGACCGCAAGCCGACCACTAACCGCGCCCCTACAGAGCTCGGTCGGTGCGGCCGAGAAATTGAAAATGGAAATGTTTAATTGACCGAAAACATAACGAGTGACACTCTCTGTGTTCTGCTATGCGTCAATGAGAGATCGCGCATTGTGTTTTCCAAGCATTCATGAATAAGTGACGAAAAAGTTGAAAACAGCGTTTGATTTATCGGAACCGTTCGACTGTAATTTTATGACTTTCATTCGCCTAATTTCAGATATTGTAATGCAAATAATGTTCATCGACTGACTACCAGCAAAGCTAACACACGTGAGTTAATTTTGTTGAAGCGTCCAAGGGGATCCATGTATTTCCATTCGTGTTAATTTCACAATTATGCATTACAAGATTAGCGAAGCTTGCGCGGCATGCGAAATATTTAAAAACATTTGCGATGAGTTGAAATCACGAATGACTATGTCTGTGGCATTGTTCGAGAATAAAGCCGCTCGATTTGCCGTAATTTTTATTACAAGCACTCGAGTTGTAACGAGTCCGCGAACTACAAAACACAATTGAACATTAAATTGTATGGACTTTTATGAACGATGTTCCAGATACTCGATGATTAAAAGTTCGTATCCTCAGAGTGGAAGGAAGGAAGAAACATTTGTATCGGTAACAGTGCAGTACTCGAGAGATTGTCATTGTTCGCGGAACTAATAAAATATTTGTTTTCCAGCGTTAGCTCACATGTAAATTTTGGAATTGAAGAAAACTGTAACGCTTTTTCATTGTTCTTATTCGACGATGTGTAGCGAAAGTGCAAGCGGAATACCGATTGTCAGGGGTATTACGTAGCAAGCAACAATGCCGCGTGTCGAGGGACGCATAGAAACGATAACCATCGGAATGCGAGGATCAATTATTAGCATCAATGATAAGCGATTCACCGCAGAATATTATTTCAGCCTTAAAAGATTATTTGTGAGCATTTATTTTTCTATTTGATGTGTTTTTAACAGAAAAATCTACGTAACGAGTTTTGCCTGTTATTGCGATTTTTTCAATTTAAATGTTAAATTTATTACAATCAAACTCAAGATGTGAATTATGAATAAAGGATCGGAATTTGAAATGTCATAAGATGTGAATATCTACATCAGAATTTTCCACTTACAACATTCCGAAATCGTTATAACCGAATCGATTATTGATTTTATACGAACTGTTATATGATTCGAGTATTATACATAGTCTGAGTTTGTCCAGACATACGAAATTTAACATTTTTTGTTTCCAATTGAAGTTTTGATTGTTTACACTGCACAAAGAATAACTATGTAGATCTTGTATTTCATTCATTTATTTCAGATATTTTATTTATTCAAAGTTAGATATTCCACATGAGATACACCTTACATTATACATTTTTTCACTCACCCTCCGTTATCGAGGGTATGTGATTCTCCCTTGTCATAACACAACTGTCACCTTCAATTAGCTAAAACAGATTGTTAACCGTATTTGCAGTCTTTCATTCATTCACTTGAAATTTTAGGTTTTATACTTTCATGAAAAATGACTTAGTGAATATCAAATAATACATCATGTAATTATAAGTTCAACAGAAAATGAATTATTTGAGTTTCAAACAAACGGTTTACAATACAAAACACTCTTCTTACATTATTATACAACTGTCAAAAAATTAATTTTCACAACTTTGTATTAAAACCATACAAATTTGAAATTCAATACTCTTCTACTAGAACCGTATGGTCACATTTTAATTCAATTATTTCATGCTTGAAAATTGATAAACCAAACGGTTTAAAAATATTTCAACAAAAATCAACAAAAATTCAACTTATTAAAACTTTATACTTTAAAAAAGAGAGTTTCATCTCTCAATTATATTCAAGAAAGATTAACGAATTACATATTATACATGAAAATTCATAACATTTGTTAGTTATTATTATTACATTGTAATAAATTATACATTAATTTTTATATTAAGATTCCTGTTATCTTCGAAAAAATTATTTAATTTTTATTTTAATCTTTAAGTTGTTTCAATCTTATAATTGATAAATCTAAAACAATATATATAAAAATTTAAAACGAAAATTTGAATACGAAATAAAGTACTTTTAGTACTTGAATAAAAATTTGTTTGAAAATTTATTATATTTCATAATTTTCTTTCAAAATTAATTTCATTCATTGCAAAAAAGTAAATTTAATATAGAATACGATAATACGTAAAATCTTACAACGAATTGCTAAAACTTTGGTTCAGTTGAATATACAAAGTTTAAAAAAGCCAAGCACATCTCCTTTGTCACGTCTGGCTAGCGTTGTCTGTGTAAGTAAGCCTTGTTATCTTTTTATCTGATGCTCGTCTGTTTCATAAGAGAGACTATGACACACAGAAGCAAGTCGTGAGAGAGAAAGAGACCCAATAAGCGTTAAAGGGTTCGGATGAGGAGAGTCAAGGTGGAAGATATGCTGCGCACACGTGACATTCACATTAATTATTTTCGTTTCATTCTTTTGTTTTGTCTGTCGTCCAGAGCGCTCTTCGCGACGCCGCCATTTTGTCATATGCTTTATTCGCTCATCAACCGACACGTAATTCTCATCAGTCTCGTTAAGCATTGATTTGTTTTTTCACATAATTACACATCGAATTAAAAATACACTTTGGATTTCTTTTATAGCAGTGTCGAATTCATTCAATATGTTGCTCTTAACAAGAAAATTTTTCTTGCTTTTCGCGGATTTTATTCTGCAGCAAGATATTATACTCTTTTTCAACATAACGCTACGTTATATGAGATTACATCGGTAATCTTCTCAGTCGTAACTTCAAATGTCGACGGGTCGTCGCTACTTTTTTCTCAATTTTTGTTGTCTATTACATTGCAGTTTTGGTAAAACGGCGGTCGGAATAAGATAAGCAATATACTTCTATGAGGTAAAAGTCAAAGTACTTTTTACATTTCACAACTTTGCTTGATCTCAATTGTGAATATCATCTTGAGCTGACTAAAAATTGTACTAAAGTTATTCCACAACATTTCATTGGAAAATTTAACCATATTCCACTTCATCAAAAATGTCTATAGGTTTGGTTGATACACATTTTACATTAAACTCGCTATAAATGTCAATTATTACTTCATATTTTTCACCTAAACAAAGTTATTAATAGTGACGTAAATAATTTGATAATGAAATCTATTCGCTGTGGAAGAGTAGTGTAGGTAACTGTTAGACATGACAGCCCTTTCGGTGCTTCAATGTCTTTACTTCCTCTCCTCTCGACGACTGCGACGTACGCTGATGTATGATTTAATGCTGGTTCTGTGAATAGACATAGCGGCAGAGAGTAGAGAAGCAAGACTAGACGATGAGCGCCGTTAGAACGATGGATATAAGGGTTTGCCTCGGTGTAGTGTTGCAGTGAGCTCATTAATTAACTAGTGAGCAGCGAAGGGTGGCTTGGCAAGACGTTTCGATCCATTTTATTAGGCAAAATGAAAGGCGCCCTGCAGCGTTGTGTGAAATTCACCGAGAAGAGGTCAATATAGAATTTGATGAACTGTTTTTTCATAACTAACCGAAAAAGCTTTCCAATTTCAATGATTATTTTTATTTTGATTCTACATTTTCTACGTGTGAATGGAAGGTCTAACATATTTATACTACTTAGCTGAATATACGGTACATATACTTAATTGTCTAATATTCGAAAGTTCGTTTTACAATTATATTTTTAAAACAACGTAATTTGATAGCTTATTATCAAGTGTTTATATTAATATAGTATAGTTTGGAAAGATTATAAATAAAAGTTATTGGTGTTATAAATAAAATTTATAGTTAAATTACCCATTATCGAAGTAGCTTATAGAGGATTAATATTAAGACTACTCGAAGTTACTAATAAGCGTTATTTATACCGAAAACAGAATGACAAATTATCTGTTACAAATGTGAGAAATTATCCACAATTTAAGCCCTTCATTTTCGAAATCTAAACAACCACTTTGAAATCCATAAATTAGAAAGAAGTAAACTACATTCATCCGTGATGTTAAATCTTCTCGAATATGGAATTAAAATTATTTCGATATTTTATTATGATAGCAATTTTTATATTACTATCATATCAATAAATGATACATTCTAGTTTGGAATCTTGCTTGATAAACCAAGTTTCTGTTTGATTTCTTCTGTTTAATATTTATGATCTACCAAATATCGAAAATACTTTAGATTCTATTTTTTCTGTAAATATAATGGAAAATTAAGATTAAATTTATTGCATTGCATGCAGAATGAAAATATCAGAATGCGTAAATTGGAGAGATTAAATTTTTCCTTATTTAACGTCAATTTGTATATTCAGCATAAATGATTTATGATACGAATCAAACAATACTACTTTTAAAAATGATCATAAAAAATATCTGTTATTGATAGTTGGAGGAGAATTTTCAAGTGGGAATATGATTCAATTTGCTTTTCTATAAAGCATACTTCTTTATACCAATGGGTTTCTTCGAGTATGTATTAAATGGTAATAGAACAGAGTCTAATTTCATTCATAAGATTGGTATCAAACGTCACGCGCAAGTTCTTAAGTGTTCAAACAAACTTGTAAACGAGACATAGTACTTAAAAGACCAGAGAATCGGAAGGAAGCTATCAAGCTCGCAGGAAAAATATGAAATAATTGATTGCTTCCAACACACATTGAACACGACATCGACATTACTTCAATATTCTGAATGCGTTGTTAACAAGGTTAGGAGGTCGCTTCCGTCTGTGAAGTACTAAAAAAAGAAAGAAGTGAGGAGTGCTGTATTTCTAAAGCCCGAAGAAGGTAACCTGTTACTTAAAATACTTTTACTCCAATTTGATAAAAAAATACATTGATGAACGATTTCAGCAATACCAAAGAAGAAAGATACAAATCTCACATTATAATCGACTTTGATTTCACGTTCATTTTTATTCTTTAGCATATATATTTAGTAATTCCTATATACTTCGGTTTTGTACTTATAAAAGAATCAGTGCAACATCGTTGTAAGCTATTCTCAATTTGTTAGTAATTTGAAGTCTGTTATGCCTGAGACTGACGCTTTACTTAGTTCTCTACGTCTATCAAGCGACGTCTACACTGACCAAAGCTACACGATACGTGTTGAACAAAGCATTCCTCAGGATGACTGGTAATAGTATTGTGATCCTTAAAGATATATCGGAATTCTAATTACAAACAGAAGATTAAATGATAAATTTAATTGAAAATGTTCTAATAGAAATAGGATTCACAGCAAAACTTTTGGATTAACTAGAATATTCTGTTTTCTGATCACGAAATTTCTTTGTGATTTATTAGAACTTCAATTGATAGCTGTCACTTCATTCATATAATTTATTTATAATAATTCAGTAGTGATAATATGCAAATAAAGCAGAAATTATCATACCACAAGGAAAGGGATTTTAATAGCAGTAGTGAATTATTGATTTAGTTTAATCTATTAAAATAAAAAATTTTTCAGTTTTGAATATTCATCTTGTAAATTCACCAAATTAATAATAATTCGCAGCAACTAATATTAATTTGTTATTATCAATAATAACTTAATATGAATGTAAATTGTTTTCTCACAAATAATTTGATATCATGATATTTATAAAACATATTTACACTTTTTATGACGTAATAAATGTGTATGCAAAATTTATATTAAATAATTTAAAACAATATTAATACATTGATTACGGAAAAATTTAGACCTATAAAATTGTTATTTGATTTTAAAAATTATAAAAATATCTTATCTTGTTAAATTTGTTAAATATAATTGCAGTATTTTGAAATAAAAATATGAGTACGTGACTACCGTCAATAGTTATCTTAAACATAATTAACATTATCATTCAAAAGAAAGATCTTCGAAAAAATGTGCACGATTGATTTTGAGGTTATAATCGTAAAACAAAGAAAGTGGAATTATTGAATGACAAATCTAGCGGTTTGATCACGATAGGCTGCATGAATAATTACGAAGTTTATCTCAGGCGCATTATTAATGATTAGAACACCAAATTCGACCAAATGCCTTTATAGAAATAATGTTTCTCAGTTCAGTGCAAATAGTGAGGCGTGTATTCGTGCGCTAGAAAGCGTTTACGTGGAAACACGTCGAATCGTATTAATCCTTAGATGATTACGCGCGGCGATTCGCGGGTTGAACAAATTCTCTACTGTACCAGGTGGACTCTGTGAACGCAACGGAAGCGGATTACGGTCCCGGCTGCCTATCTCGCCCGACAATCTATCAATTAATTAACGAAAATGACGCTCTCACTAAATTAATACCATTGTTTCCACGAGGGTTTGGCGTGCAGAACGGCATCGTCGTTGGACTCGACACTGCTTGACTGGCGCCCCCTTGATTTGTATACGCGTGTCGCGCACAGCGTAGTCATTCGACCCAAATTACCGGATATCTTAATGAGTACCGTAATTAATACGAGCCCAGATTGGAGGAGGGGACAAGCTTGGACTAGATAGCGCGCCACCGAAACGCGTGGGCTTTGTCAGGGATGTGTATAGATACACGATCACGCCATATCTGCTGTGAAATACAAACTGAATGATCGAACGACCCGAGTTACACATCACTTTAGCGCACATTCCTTTCATCTTAGTGAGCCAAGCGAAAGCGCCTATTGGAAATTCAAGATCAGCTGATACCTGCGCTCTGCGCGAACTGTTTGATTAGATACACGGATGTTTGCATTGTTATCAACCACTCTCCGGAAACACGGCTAATAATACCTCAACCTAGAGGAATTATTCATTTCGAGTAGCCACACTTGATTTACGTCATGGATTCGATGTCAATTCAACGACAAATTGTTTCTCCCGCGTCCCAGCTCTAATTACAAAAGGTAATTAATAATTATGTTTGAGCAACGGAAGCCAAGGTCATCTTCAATTTTTATTAATCGGAAACGGACTTTTTGTCAAATCATTTAAATGATTCATTCTTTTCAAATGAATGGAAAACGGAAATAACATATGATGGTAATAAAAAATATCAAGAAAGTGACATCATAATGGTAACTCATAATAATAAAAAGATGTTATATTCGATAAAATATGAATGCAATGTTAATTACGACACGAATACTCGTTTGATACATCAATTTTGTGTGCATTCATTGTTGAATGATTACTGAATTGTACTCGCGCTTCGTTTGATGAAGCTATTAGAAACTGCTATGATGAGCATTATACGTGTAACCTGTCTTTTACTATACATGTCAACTTTTATTTTACAATTCATAAATGTAATGTACGTTCTTATAATAACGATTTTACTGTTGAATAAGGGTTATAGTCTTTCCGTCATTCCTTACTGTTCATTCTTAAGGCATTAAATAAACGTTTCGAAATTTATACTCTAAAAATAAGCCATGTAATAGATGCAACGTCGAAGTTCTTCAAGTCTAAAAAAACAATCTTTTTTTCTTTTGAGGCTAAAACGATAATCGACCCTATAAGCTATCGGGTGAAGTTCAACCGTGGATATCCGAGACAGCTCAATTTTTGCACGGAAACGAAATTCCGAACGAAGCATTGAACAAGTTGTACCAAAAATTGGTTCGCTTAAGCAGCTCATTGTGCTCATTCGGATCTACTAGTCTTGTACGTGAGGGTCGAAATTCAACATGACGGAGGGCAAGGGTAACGCGGGACAGTGCTATTCTAAGGGTTTGAGATTACAAGCCATTGTTTCACCAGCACCCTTTGTCTCAATTCCTCTCACTCCGCACCATGTCAGAATTCTCCGCACCCCTATAGTGTCTGCGAGACCACGGCCCTCAGTCAAGCCCTTGTTCTTCTTTGTGTTTTTAATTCGCAACTTTGTAACCAACTCGTCGTCTGGCCACTGCCAAAAAGCGGCACCCGCCTGCGGGGCGCATGCCCGTTCCGCGACAGCCACGTTCATGCTCAACCCTCATCAAACTTCGCTACCAAATTATTCTTTGATTTATATGACTTATCGCATCCATCAAAATATTAAAATGACATCGACTAATTGTGCTTTGGATAATATCTTTGTCTTTGTGTAAGGTAATATGTAATTTACAAATATCATTACATTGAAAAGTTGAATAAAGTTGTTTGAAAAACTTATAGCCACTATTCAGATAAATCACGTCACATCCATGTCTATCAAATACGGGCAAATAACTATTCATTCAACACTTTATTTTCCTATCCAGCATTTCATAAATTTAATGTAACACCCAATTGGGTTCTTTCATATGGTCAGCAATAAAATGACAATTCAGTGCGCGATAAAGTGGATTTTAGCTTAAGTGCAAGTGGAAACTTTTAGTAATTGTAAACTGTATAATACACGAGCTAACGCGGTAACACTGTTCGATTGGAGCGACTGCTTTTTTCGCATCTGTTTCGTTATATCGCCGCACATTTCCTTTCAGTCTAATATCCGTAATTCCAAATTAACAGTCAATTCTAAACTCAATCGAAATCTTATTAAACCTTCGTGGAAAGTTTTAGAGTAGTTCGACAAAAATTGCGAATATATTCCATTTTAAAAATCAATCTCGAAATTTGTTAACTATGTTTTAAAATTCAATCAAAACACAATTTATTGTTTGTTTAGTAAAGTATTAATTGTATTTATGTTTTAAACATATCAATTTCGTTTATATCATAATCGTATCTTCATCTCAATGCAGCAGTATATATATGAACGTATTTCTGCACTATAATAACTTTTGTGCTTTTTTTTAAAAAATATTGTTTCGCATTGTTTCATTTATAAACTATGTATTTCAACTATAAATATAAATATATATATTAACACGTGTGTATAATACATATTTTTAATCCGTATACTAATACATAATAAAATATATATTAGAAATTTTATTATATAAAATATGAACAATGATACATTAAATAAAAATTCTTATGATGGAAATAGAAAGTGTCAACAGACTACTGAACTTGAAGCTTGTCTAGTGTGCACTTAAACTTACACTCTACTTGCTGATTAAGAAATTTCTTCGTGCAGTTCCAAACTTACAACATGTTGTTTTTTTGTTGTCAGAGAAGCAAAATCTGCAAATTATATTTCGATTCAAGCAAAACATCATACAAGAGTTTTCATAGTCATATAACATGAAATTGTTTTAGGTTATTTATCCAAATTGATATAATATTTATAAATATACATCATCATTCGATTGATGATTTTAATAATTTTAAAGTGGTACAATATTAAATTCAATATTAAAATGTATTTTTGCAAGTAACTTTATATCGCTTTGCTTTCTCTGCATTGATAGTAGCATTTGTTGATATGCTAGGATGAAATAATACATCATTAATCTTATCATCTTACAATAATATAAACATTTTTGAAAACAAATGTTAAATAACATCAGATACTCATAGTAAAAATACCTCTCCAAAAAATATATAAGAGTACTTATATCAAAGTAAAAAATATAATTAATATCTGGAAAATATTGAAAACATATATGAATGAAACCTGTATTGCTTTACTTGTATTTCGATCTTTAATATTTTGTGATCAGTATTATTGAAATTATAGTTTTGGTATAAACAAAACCAAAACTTCTGATAATCAGTTTAGGATAATTCTCATTAATATCAAATGAACTCAATATATTTGAGCTATCTTTGGAGTATTATTGATTATTTATACATGGAAACGTTATCAGTTTCTTGTTCTATAATTATAAAATAAATTTTTAGGTATAATGAAAATCTCATACAAGACAACGTATAAAGATATAAAGATCAAAGTATCTCTTGAACATTTTTGTGGTACCCACATTCGATGCCCAGAATAAAGTTGAGTCTAAAAAGCCATAGCTTCGTGGTATAACCCAATGCAGCCATTCAGTTTTATTGTGCGGAGCAGCATATGCATAGCAATAACTGTGCTGTCCTGCTCTCACAGCCCCGAAACATCAAAAGTCGATTGACGCTAACTCCATCAAAGCTGCCTAACTTTAATAGTTTACTCGCACACTAACAACATTTTTTTAACAACATTCAAGTCTGGCATATATGACCGTATCTATGTTTATTATGATATATTTTTGGACATAAAAAGTCGGTGATGTTAATGTCGGGTAAATAATTATGTAATCTCGTTGTGATCTCCTGTTGTTCTTTAGCGATCAGGTTAAAAGCATTATTGTTACTAGCACTATAAAATTTAATGGGGATATAATCATAAGCGGCAAAAATGAATCGTATGTAGAATTCTACGGTATTTGGCTGCGCCATTTGAGGCTCAGCTATAATGAAAAAATGCGATAAAATTTGGTATTCCTTACACACGTTCAGTCGAAATACTTGAGCTATTTAATAATCCAAGCCAAGACTTCAGCAATGTTATAGTTAGTCAACATGCGATATAAAATGCACGCGCAAAATAAAATAACATGCATCCAACGCCTAAATGCTAATGAAAAACGAGGCGTAAAATTTCTTCTGCGGTGCACTATCGTTTGTCTCGAGATATCACGTCACGCATTTTATGTTCGTTCATCTATGCATACAGAAAAGCGTCACGCTAGCATGGTCTGTCTAAAGCATCTCGTGGAAGCGTGAGGAGGCAAGTCAATTTGTGCGGATACGTATACTGAGACGATTCGACCAATTTAGTGATGCATTAAGCTACCAAATATTCAGACAGACCTGTGTGCATTTGTGTACGCACGAGTAAGCACACGCTAAATCGCAGCTTCAATGAAGGGAATGCACTTTCAAGGCAGTATGCCAAACTGTCAGATTGTTAGCAGCAACCACTTCGATCATATGAGTTTCGTAATAAGCTCCCTATATCTAGTATAACTCCTGCTTTTAATTCTAATAAACAACTTAGTTCTATGCTTTGATTCCACTCGGAACTTATGATACAAAGGATACCAGTTCCTTTGTATCAAAAAGTTATAAATGTACAGATATTAACAAATAGCATATTAAAATTTTGTAAAAAAATGGCCTGGAATTATTAAATTACTTCGTTTTCAAAAAAACTATTATATTCATTTATGTATTTCAGAATTATATTTTTCTTTTGATTAAGATTATATTATTGATAATCGGACAATTTTATTAATATCGGCTTATTTGGTTTCAGACATCTGAAAATAAATATCACTTTATAACTTTGTGACAAAAAACTTTTTATCCAATTCAGAAAGCAAAGAAATCATTCTGAAGATGTTTTGAAGGCAGCGACCTAAGCTGTCTTGACAAAATACGTTAGAATAACACGATCGCCATGGGCTCTCCTTTTTATAACTGTTTGGTCAATAAGTCCGACGCATTATTCTTTGTGTTTTTAAAGCAAAAGTGAGTCGAAAGTAGTTCGCTTCTCTGGGCCTATCACTTCAACAACATGTTTTATCTTAACAATGACAATTTCATTTTCTCGCCCAAAGTCTGTTTCATTAGATGTCATATTATTTGTTTCTCATTGAAAATCTTAGTTTCATGAATTATTCATGTCAAATAGTCAAAACTATTTCCGTGCTCAACTCGATGAAAAATCTAGCTTTACCACCGACTTGTAACTTCGTTTTTTGCTTTTTTGTGAGTCTGACCTGTTTGCTTTTACCCACTTCTGAATTGGAAAAGTCATTGGATTTCTTCTATAGAAAGCATCTCACATTTCCTCAAAAAGCGCTCAAACACATCGCACGACTGATAGTCGTTCTAGGTGACGTGCTTTTTGAGACAGACCAAATAGCGTCAGTTTCTCTGCTGAATCGTATTAATCTCGTTTCAGCGTTTCCGGATACTCTACTGAAATACTCTACATATCTACAAACAAGCTTATTGTAGGCAGACGACATTTATAGCATTCACTTTGGAAATATTGTTGATGCTTCAATTTATGATTCCTCAAATATTACGTTTTATTAATATAATGAAGAAAAATCAGTAGTCGGCTTGGAAAACACCAACAAAACAAAATACTTTGAAAATCTTGTATACACATCGGAATAAAAGAAGTTCAATTTTCATTGTGATATCTCAGCTTTACTACCATATATACTTTGAGTGTAAAGTACAGTTGCAACATCAAAGATGAAATATGTACTCTTATAAATAGAATGCGAAGAAATATATCATCTTTGTTACTTATAGTTCTATATAACTATCTAAAATGACACAAGAAATGCACATTTTTCGTCCAGTTGGACGTTTCTATTTTATTTATATTTTATTTGTATTATGTTTTTTTATTCAAATGTTGTGGGTTATAAAGTACAAAGAGGCTTACCCCTATGAATGTCACTTTGTTCAATCTACAGATTTGCAAAATCTGTAATCATTTGTCATAAAAGTAGAACATCGTGTTAGAAAGATCATTCGATTATAAAACGAATCATAAGATTGTACAAATGATCCTATTCCGTACGTGATTCCATCAATAAATGTAGCGTAAGAAGATCGCTCTTTTGAGATTCAAAAGTCATGTTTAGCCTAGTGGATTCGATTCCTATGGGGAAATTATCCGTCTGCATGATACCTCAGTAAAGCCAGGGGTACTGGAGACGATTTTGCTTATTCGCAATAACAGTCGGGTTCGCGCTCTCGATGTTTCGACTTTGAAGGCAAGATTCTTCGACGCGACCGATCGGATATTCAGTCCCGAGACGTGATCGGGATAACCATTATTTGACGGACGGAGATACGTATGCAAATTGGAGTCTAGTGCTCAACTACGAATTGACATCTTAAACTACCACGAGAGATTCTACTTGGCAAAAATAAAACAAGTCGAGACAGCGTCGCTACTTTATTAGCACTATCTGGGTCAATTTACCCCAAGGGAGTAACAACGATCTCGCATAGTTCAAAACTGGACATAATAATGATGTGTCGTAAATTTTTTTAATGCACACAAGACTGTGTATATCGTGCGAAAAATTAATGCATGAGATTTTGTATTATTCTCAGCACATGGGTATTATCTTTATATTATACAAAATTAGATTACATTTTTTATAACTTTTTGCATGGTAAATTTTTGGAAAAAATTACATTATCCTCAAAATAGTCAATTTCGTTTCATATTTTTTTCCTTAACGTATGCTTATTCCTCTTAAAATACAACAATAAATCTAGATTGTTCAACTATATCAGTGTTGGATCGCATTAGTGAATGTATGAACGTCATATAGTTGTATTTAACAGTTTTATATTTTGAAAGTTGTTTAATATTAATTTTAATTTGAAAATATTATCTTCAAGGAAGTAAATATTTATAATTTTTTACTTATTTTGTTTTTCACGTATTTTTTATGCTTAACATTACCTACATTTTAAAACGGAATATCAATCGATGTGGATGTCTATCGGTTAAGAAAGTTAAATGCTAGGATGGTCACAACGGCCCATTGTAACTCGGTGAATGTGTCAGAAACTACTCGAACCGTAGAGTTTAACGTACCAAAACATTACACGTTCCCATTTAGCTTTACATCTCCAATATTTCTTTCGCGCAGCTTTGTCGTTTTCGTCATTTCTGAATCAAGTTATCTGTGACGTAATTATGGAAATAAATAACGACTTGTTATGAATTCAAGTTGCGATGTTCTTTCATTGAAATACTTAGGAAACAAGATGTAAAAGCTTAGCTTAACAAAACAGTGCAAGGCTTATCATGATCTTGAAGTTTCTTTTGCAAAGCAGAATGTATATTGTACATTTATATGCTTCGACTTAATCCCGTATTCCGAACGAAGTAGCATGCAACAACTAACTTTTCCAAGCTTGATTCCCTCTTCAGATGTAGCACCACAGCTTCTTCTCCTTTTGTCGCCGCTTCTCAACAGTTTTGTTGCTTTTGTTTTACACTACAGGACTTTTCTTTTCCCACCGCTTTCGCCTCGCAGCAGTGGCTTACGGATTAATCTATCCCCTAGGAATAACTACCAAAACTAAACAATGCTCTCTTTCTTCTACATGGCTTTTGTTGATACAAATATCTTCTTTGCTTTACATAATTGTGTCGGTTATAATGGTTTGAAAATCGCCACTCGCAATCATGTGATAATGTACACAGAGCGTTTGCGTACAATTGTTTTGGATCTATTATTTTAGTTTTTTCCTAAAATCTATGATGTGTAAAAAACATACGAAATATAGATTAAAAGAATACATCATATTAACAGTATTGTTTTTATATGAACAAATAATGGAAAAAATGACTCATAATATAATTAAAATTATAACTCATTTATGTATTTAC
>JABFQD010001159.1:0-19664 GCA_022817045.1 Psix sp. ZL-2020 | reverse complement strand
GTATTCAAAAATTAATTTAATTATAATTTTCTCTTTGGCTTTCACGTACTTTTATTATATGTTTAAGAAAACACTGAAAAATTTATTAGACACTGGCTTTGTTGTATACTTTATATAAAGTACTAGATAATATTTTATATTTCATAGTTTCTTAAATAGTATGAACTATCTTCGAATTTGTATACTTTTGCGAATTTCTATTTTTTTCCTTAGTCATAATTGTTTAGAGTATCATAATAATGTGTCAACGAAGCAGTCAAAACAAACGCATGCAGCTAAGCTAAAGCACAGCGTAAAATTTTCCTCTATATGAGGTTTGGACACAACCCAGAATTCGCATTTGACACGGGTGTGAGTGAAAATTATATATAATCTCAGATTCATCCAAGCGCAAATCAAATTCAACCAGGCAGTCGACACGTTTGGTTAGTTACGTTGAAATCTATTTACAGAATGTAATATCAAATCTGAAAGAAATATTGTGCACACTTGTCGTTATATTATTTTGCTCAAAAGTTGAATACATGACTGGTGAACGAATATACCACTTAAATTGAATCGTTAATTAAAAAACTCACCATGTTCAATTAGTAAAATTCGAATCAAATGAAGCGCAAAAATAATACATACTCGGTCAAATAAATTTCTGATTTGCAATTAAAAAATGACAAGAAAACTCAATTTTCTTTGGCTCATGAAAGGAGGTGAGGTTTCGTCGCTCGTTAATTTGCCTCTCACGAAAGAGAATGCCCGAGGAGAAAAGGAATAATCAAAAACGAGTACTAAAAAAAGGAAAAACGACTAGAAAATAAACCTTGAGCCGAAAAATATTGGTCGTGCATACAACAGTAAGCGAATTTAGCCAAAATAGTCAACGACGATAAAATAAAATTCATAAGCAAAGTATTTTTCATATTTAAAGTAAATCAGGCGCGCCTTTGTATTTTAGTCGGCATACGAGAATCGCGGAGGGAAATGAACTGACAGGCGGGACGGCGTGTTTTCGTTTGAAACTCGCTTAACGTCGAATCATGCAAAACGGCTCGAGGAAACAGTTGTGCGCGTGCGGCCACGCAAACGAAAGCGCGTACGAAAGATAACTAATTTTTACCGTCGCGCTAGTTTTTTTGCCTCTGTCTTTTTTTGTTCGTTTTTTACGCGGGAAAGCAGCTTCGCGTTACGGTCTATTGAAAGCAACGCATTCAGACCGACTGTATTGAACGCTCACCACATTTCAGCCCGACTATTCTATGAGAAGTCGCTTTATATGTATACGCATTACTGGTACCGAGTACTCCTCGGCCACGTTGGTCTATTTGCTCACGGATCAACCGCACCGCGTGCTCTCACAGAAAGCGCAGACACCGACTTTCTTGCTAAGTAAGAAGAGTTACATTTGAGCATCAATGATGCAAAATGTTAGTCCGACTAAACGTAACTTCCTTCCCTTTTCTGCACTTAGTGCGGGTGAAGGAAATGAAGCCTCAATGGATGGGTCAGGCACTTTTATCAGCCAAAATTCAGTCAGATGAAAAAGATGTTAATACCTCTCTAAATATAGATTTGGCCGATTCAATGGGAAATATATTTGAAACTTTTGAAACGAAACCAGGCTTCCAAATTATCAGACCATTAAAAAACTATTAACTTCATTTAAAATAAAAACAACCATTTATTACAATGAATTATTGTTTTTATAAATATTTTTTAATATTCTTGGAGAAAATTAAGCAGCACTTTATTCAAAGCTCAATAAAGAAAGTCAATGTTGCAAATATACGTGGATAGAAATTGCAAAAAGAATAGCTATACTTCGTAAAAAGCAGCTGTCTCGTCGGAAATTCCAGCTCCTTGCCAACAAAGTTTTCCATATTAGGCAGCGGCAGATAAGTTTGATTGCCGTATTATCCAATTTCTGTGATGGAATCTCAGAGTATGTGAAGAATATCGAAAGAGGTAATAGATTTTAGTTGGACACAGGTATTTTAGAACTTTATCAAATATTCCTCGAAGAGTAGTAAAAACTCCATCCATAACATTACATTTGCATGCAGTGAAATCTATGCTGATTAAAAAAGAAACTTTACAACATTTTGTAAGGATTGAATGTTACATGTTTAGCAATATATTCTACATTAGAAAACTATGTACCGAGTTAATAATTGAGCTTTAATAATTTCTTGATTGAAACATTCGATATTTTGTACATATATATAATCTTTTTTACAAATAAAAGTTTTCGTAAACTAAGTACTGTAGCGAATTTTGTGTAAATCACCATAAAATTAGAAGCGAAATGAATAATTAAATGTTTTATCTCTACGTTTTATCTAACTTCAAAGTTTTATAGATGTTTGCGAATTATATTGCATGTGGTAAGCGCTCAAAGTCGGAATCTAGTTTTTCGGGAAAAACTATTCATTTGTTCGTGTTGCGGATTTAATGGTGGAAACATTGTATAAGTATGCGTGTTCATTTTATGTGAATAAATAGCGAAACATTAGTATTTGTATACCGCAATATAGTGCCAAGTACGAAATAAGTTTAAAATTCTTTGCGGCGTATATAATGTTGCGCATTAGAACACACAAATTTTTTCACATGCAAGCAGGCAATATTTTGTTTGGTTAAGTAGAAAATTTTTATCAAGTTAAATAAATCATTTCGAAACTAAACAAAAGTTTCTTTCGATCAAAAAAATTATCTATCGTACTTCGTATTACTACGATTTCATATCACAATGTATACTGTAACTTCACTTACAAACATTTATATTTCTATACTCCTAGTAATTATTCACCCTTCAATTAGAATTCCATCAAAATATATGATTTCCACGAGATTGATTGATATTTACTAAATTAAAAAAAAATCTCTTACAATTGAATTTTAACGGTAATCAATTCCCTCTTTCTTAAATTTTCATATTTTTTTTTTGCCTTTTTTGTAATACAATTGCAGAGAATAATGAATCTAAGAGAGTAAAACGTCACAAAGTTAAAAGATACATGGTAATAGTTTAGTAAATTGAATGATTATAATAATGAACTTCATCAATTCAATTCTGTCTCTTATTTATCAGATAACGTTAAATTGTTTTAGTATAGATATTAAATCTATAAAATAACTTTTTAAACAACATCATATCATCTTTAAGTTGCTTTAAACGTTATAACGAAAAGTTATTTAAATAGTTACAAATTGCAGAGTCCATTTTCCATCGATGAATTCACGTGAAAACAATATGAAATTATTTGGTTTTATTAAATAATTTCAGTATATCATATAAGCTCTTGTTTATTTATTCATTATTATTTACCTTATAAACTTACAAAAAATTTATTTGATATGTATATAGCATCATGTATCTAGAAGCTAGAAACAATATTTTTCACAAATTTTGTATACAATTATATTAATAATAACATGAATTATTACTTATATTATTGAAATATTTGTAAAAAAATAACGCTTCTAATCCAAAGGTTTTGAATATTGGTTAACCGTATTCTTTTTAAAAGTTTAAACTATGCATAGAATTGTTGGAAATCTAACAAAAAATAGAGCTACAAGAGTAAAAGAAAAAACCTACTTAAGTAAGTAAACCGATTTCGTAACGCTAACACTGAGCTCTGTTTTATTCCGGTTGTACCGTTGTTCTTTTATACGGTAACGCTGAATTAGCGAGTAATCTGTGAGTCCTCGAAAAGGTTTTCGTTTTTACGTATAAACGGCTGTTTTTGACAGACTTTGTACCGCGTTTTTGAGATTACTAGTACAAGCATTTTAAAAAGAGTCTTTGAATTAAAAATTCTTTAGTTTTCAAGTTAAACGAAGCAATGTCGATGAAAATGGTTTACTGAAATGTGATTTAAATAAGTATTCAAGTATCATTCGCCGTTTTTTGGGTTTGAAGTTGACTTCAACCAATTCAAAAGTTCTTAAATACCAACAAAATAGATTTTTGTAGCACCTGTGTGCGATAATCAATTAGAAAAACTAAAAAAACCTTCAAAAAATTTCAGGTGGATATTATGTTGAGTTGAACTACTTAAATATATGGAACTTATGATTTACGTTCGGTTTGCTGCAGAATGGTAGTTAGTAATTTGTTAAAGTATAATATTTTATTCTTATGTTATGTGTTATTTACATGAAGCATTCAGTTATATGATTCGAAAAATAATGCAAAAATATAATACATTGTCTAGATACAATAAGTCAAACGATTTTTTTTCTCGAATGCTAATTAGCATTCAAAATCTCAGCACTATTCTTGCTTTTTCACATTAAACTAATGATAGTAATATAAGAATAAAAAGAAAGTGGCGATTAATTTTTATTATTTATTTTTTTTTTTGGCTTTAATTAATTGAGGAGTTTTGAATTTTTAGTTTATTCTGATATGCGAGTGAAAAATTTATGAAAATGTATGAGTTACTACAATTGATATTGATAAAATATTTCGTATTATTTCATAATTCGAAGTGAGGTTATCACTTTTTGTTTTGATACACAAAAATAAACATCTGCCAATACTGGTAAAGAGTTTGTTATTATTTTAATATGCATTAAGATTATTACGATTATTATTTAATTATAACGGAAAACTTACCGATATCATTATTTAAATGTATGGAATTTACATTTAAGCCCAAATCAAATCAGCTGTCCCAGAATGAAAATCACGACTCTGTTGAATGTATACCAAGACCAAATGTAAATTCCAGAAACATTGTCTGAAATCGGACAAGCAAACGTGGTTGCCGCAAGGGACTTGTTTTTGTAAACAGAGCTGACTCGTGTGCCATTTACTGATATTAAATTGGTTGACGAAAAGTACGCAACTTGTTTCCATTAGATTGAGAATGCTCGACCCAAAAAACAAGCGTATAGGCGATTGGTTAAAAGCAACAAATCGAAATGTTTCATTGGTAACCACGTAGTGCGCTGTGATTGGCTGATTGCACGGCAGTTTTCGAGTCAAGGCGCACTTCTAACTCAACAGCGCTCGCTTGCCTGACTGGAATTTTTCCTCGAGTAATTACGTCTTTACCGACGAAACTAAATCATCACTCACCCCGGAACCAGCTTTCTCTGAGATTTATCGAACTTCTAGCAGCGTCGCCACGATTTTATTTTGCTTGAAGGCTCGCGCTTGCGATATCGCTGGGGAACGTTCTCAACGAGGGGATTAATAGATTTTTTGACGTCAGTACACGCTTGAACCCGACTTTCGGAATAATGAAAAAAGTCTGCTTAGGAAACGATCGTCTAATAAATTCTTTTGCATTGAACGAGGAGAATGGATAAATCTCTAAGGTGCAGTTTAGTGATAAATATTCGCATCGTTATTTTCTTGAAGATTTCGAAAGGATTCTGGAAAACCTATTCTGATCTAGCTTAAACAAAAATAGACGTGATAAACGTTTATTTGCAGCAAAAAGATATATTATAACTGAGTTAATTTATAATGTCAAATATCAAAAGTTATTTACGAGTAGAATCTATTTTGAAGGAAGAATTGATTCTAATTAAAATAAGTTAATTCGCGTTTGTTAGATTTATAAACAAAGTATTGTTATCGTCAGAGGATTATGACACCATTAAGTAATCATTAAATAGCATTTCAAATATCGCAAATTCTAAAGTTGAACAAAAGTAAGGTCGTCATGATTCAGCCGCTAATTTAACTTTGTTACTAATTAATGTTTAACAAAAGTAAAACTTTTCATTGGATGTTTGACGCGTAAGCTTAGTAACAACTGAGAAATTCTACACAGAGCAAGTTAATTTCAGAATCCAAATTTACTTGCATCAAGTTAACAAATTGGCATCATAAAATTCACATAATTACCATTGCAAGGACCACAAGTGATTGCAATCACTACACAATAATTGAAGTAGCATTTTATCGAATATCTGTAAAAAAATTGATCCGCAATTTTTTGTCTATATCGTTTACTTATATTTATTCCGAAGAGATTAGTTGAAAGAATTTCTCGATAACTAATTTTCTAAAATAGATCAAATCGTACATGAAGAAAAGAAATCATAGAACAATCGGAGAATAATAACGCGCGAAAAAAAAAGTTAAAATCAGGTGGTCATTAGTCAACGTATACATCTTCAGGGGATCGGCACGTAGCTTCGCTTTTGATTTCGCTACGTCTCGGGTCAGCTTGTGCGCATTCTCCGGCTGTGAAACTGCCAACAGGCCAATCTAAGTGACGTACAGCATTACACGACCTCGCGACCTCATACCGCACAGCCATAATCATTTCATACACAATGGTCTCGCGCGACTCACAGCGGGGGTCATGTAAGAGTAATGGCCGCAATTTGTAGCTACGGCTGCGTTCCGAGCGTGTTACGTATGATTCACAAACTCGTCGGCTCTGTGTGCGAGCATGTCGACGGCACATTGTATATGGATCATTGTCGCGCCGAAAAGTACGCAGCTGAAATAATAATCGGCTTCGTTCCTTTATATTCTTAACGAGTTTTCTCGCCACGAGATTTCGCAAATTTTCATTTCCGCCCGGCGACATCGCGTTCAAACCGCTTCGACGAAGGAAATTCGTTGGATCCAATGCACGCACACGTGCACACGTACTACCTTTTGCGTCCGGAAAAAGAGAGCTTGCGTTCAATGCGCTTGCATCGATCAATAACGTTTAATTCCATTTCGGGCGAAGCGCGTTATTATTATCATTTCGGTCCTTTTGTTGATATTTTATTCAAGCTGAGGGGCCAAGGCGAGCTTGCACGCCTCGCACAACCACGCCGATTGTCTCTGAGAAAAGAGTAATGACTCCTTTCTCACCGAGGATTTCCTTTTTCCGAAATGATTATCTAGTTATTGTAAGCGAATTCCAGCGACGTTCTGTGATTTCTATCCGCGCAGCGAGAAGTTCAATTTTGTTGAGTGGACTTTTTTGCCGACTTTTTTTCTGCCCTTTTTCCTGCTACATGAAACGAAAGCGAGATTTAATATAGTCAATTGAATAGAGTAACTGACTTGATATGGAGTTGCGAAACTTTTAATATTTCGATTTCTATATTTTCAAGAACGTTTTTATAGAAAGAATTTAGTATCACTATTTTGTTTACATGACTATTTTGATGACATTGTCTCTAAATGAAATCTATAAATTTTAATTTGTCGTACTTGCTGTTTTTATTTCGATGCAAGCGTTGTATAAATTTAATAATTCGTAACAACAATAATTTAAAAAGTGTATATTTTTGAATATGAAGTTCATAACTACTTACTCTTGGTTTTATTCAACAAAATTGAATCTAATTTAGAATTTATTGATATTTAATGAAATGAAGGTAGGTTTAATAAACATTTCACTAATGAATATTTTATCAAACGAAAATTCTAATATTAAATTTTTATTAATGCATTATCGTTGATTACAGATATATAACTTATTAATTATGTTAATATTAAAATCATCCTATTAACATTGTTAGAAACTAGAATTACTTTACACAACAAATCTGAATTTAATCAGTGTAAGAGATAAGCGTAATTTAATCCTAATTGTACAAGATGGACTATGTTCATAATGATCAAATCCTTTAAGATGATTTCAATTAATGTGGCTATGAAGGTAATCCTCATTTTATAAATATTAACAACCGAATAATATCAGTATAATCATATTAGCAATGAATATAATTACATCAATATCATATACAAGGATCATATATTTAGATTTGTTTTTCGAGTGAAATGTTTTTTGTTATACCTAAGTTCATCTCGATGATTCTGGAATATTAATTAATATTTCATTACAAAATCGATTGTAAACATTCAAAATGAGTCTAACTTAATAATCAATATGAAAACTCGAAACTGAACAACGTTCATTAAAATTATTTGTAATTCCCGGACAAATTTTCGCACAGTAGAAACAGTCTTTTTTTGTCAGACACAAATAACAACTTTCACATTTAATCTCTCTAACTCATTCTATTTCGATCGAATTAATTATTAAATTAATTTGATCAAATTATCAAATTAAAAATTAAATTACAAATAACACAAATTTAAGTACTTCAATTTGTCTAGTATCAAGAAATATTAAAGAAATGATATTGTTTGAAATTAGTTATTATATTAGATATAAGTAATTATCTGAACATTACTCTATTCTCAGTATAAAGTATTCAACAATTTAATTTGTTGTTTATAATCTATTCCTTAAAATTATTTACAACAATATATTTTGTATGAAAATTGATTATTATAAAGATAAATGACAAGATATTTCAATCTTAGAAACAATTTCAGGACGTACATCAATGTTGACAATTTTATAAAGACGGTGATTTGGGTTTACAATGTCAACGAAAAAAACGAACAAAGAGATAAAAAGTCAGTAGGTACTTTTTACGCGAGATCCCAGTGCGCGTCGAGTCACTTAAATGGTTAAGTGTGATCGATGAAAGCTGGAGATTTAAAAGATGAATGCGTTTGAACGAAGACGTCAATCGGTGCGTTTTTTCCGAAGACGCAGCCAAGCGCATATACAGAGGAACAAGCGAGGTGAAAACAAAATTAGCATTAATCGCATGACTCGGATCGATTCGTTCAAGTGTATATTAGAGTCTAGGACTCTTGACTCTCGTCGTTAGAGTACAGTCTTCAAAAGCACAGCTCGTGTGTTTAAAGTCCAAATAACACGACTTTTTCGACAAACTCTTATTCATCAATTTATTCTTGAGGGTGCTTAAGATGAGTTTTTTGAGTTCAACTCTGTATCTACCTTAACCACAGTTTCTTAAACTTTTCCTTGAGGTTTTATTAACCAATTGCTATCGTTAGATAATACTTAATAATGCTCATTTGTTTATATTCAAGCATTTGTATATTGGAAAACATCAATATTCATAGTACTTCACCATTATATATAAGAAATGCTTAAAGAAATATAGGTATACAAATTTAAATACGCTGACTAGAAACATGATTCATTATTTTAACTTTACGAATTTGTATGTTGAGATATATCAATTGTCTTAAAAATAAAAAAGTAATACAAAGATATTATTAAAAAAACGTGTGGAATTTACTATTACAAGTAAACAATTCTAAGCTACATATCATTGATTATACTTTTTATAAAAATTCAGACTTTTAGATCATCGCAAATGTTCAGAAAATTAAAGAAAATTGAGTTTTAATGTATAAACTATGAAATATTTTATTACAGTTCTCTTAGATCAATTGTAAGTAAAAACAATAGTTTACAGTGAAATACTTGATTTTTTCTTCACTTATAATAAAATTTCTATAGTAAATATTTAAATAGCAAGAAAGACGTATTTGAACTAATAATTCAATTGTCACGAAACTGGAATCAAAAAAGAGAGGATACTTTATGAATCAGTCTGATTCCGGACATTTTTCTTGACGTAAGTCCCGAAGGTATCTCAATCAACGAAAGAAAAGACGGTATCTTTGCCTTGTTTTATCCGTCATAATGACATTAAACAATTCATTTGTAAGTTAAATCTCGTTACGAACCAGTCGAGAAATCGTTCGTCCCATTTTCTCTTGGGATGGCAAATGAAAAGTTTCATTAATAATAAGTTCACAGACAAAAGAAGAGCGAAAAATGATTCGACTATCATTATTACCGGTTAAGTCTTTGTTAATTACACTAAAAAATACTCCAGGGATACATCTTCATCTTAAACTATCAGTAAGCTACACTGACACATTTTTGAAATGTCTAATAAAATCAAGTTCCTTTCAATATTTCACAATCGCTTATGCATTTTTATCCAACAGATCAAATAACCGCTTGTAAGAATATTTACAAATCAAACAGGCATTTTAAGCTGATAACGCATTTCGGTTTACCTTCAGTCGACTAAATTCAATCATCGTTTTTTCTCTTTGATTGATTTTTTTTGGTCAATATATTTTTGGAAGAAAAACTCGAATTTTTGTTATTTAATTAACTAAACAAATTCCAAAAATACTCTTTGTAATAAATATAAGTCAAACTGAATGTCAACATTGATGTAATTAAATATATGTTTCGTTCAATATAGTTTCCATGTTTTAATTCGTTTTATGTTTAGAAATTCCAATCGAGAAAGAGTGAGCTGGCGCTGTTCAGAACGGATCGTTTTGTATTATAAATTTCTAAAGCAGTCCCACGTAGAGTAAGGCGAAACGACGGCGACGACAAGTAGTTCGGAGATTGATAGCATTTCCGGTGCGTATCGGCAAATGTGCGAAAAATAAGGAGGAAATAAAATAGAACGTGTAAAACGAATAAATGTTTCTCGAAATCAGCGTAGATTCGTTTTCAATGAAAATAGCAGTAGATGTATTGAAGCTCGATACACACGGCGAGAACAAAAAAAGCTGAAGACCCGAATCGCGTTTTCATAGTCCTTCTGCCAGGCAAAAACTAATTTAAGTTCGTGAATCACTTCGAGTATTTCGATTTATTCGAATACGCGACGTGCTCCTTTTAAAAGATCGTCGTGCTTTCTTAACATCATGGCGAATCGACGCGTGCTTCATTCTTGGGATAATGCCGGCTCGTTCCGATCAAAGATTCAAACTTTGACCGTTTATTCGGTTTTTAGTAAGTTTTCGGTACAGCTATTAGCGTTATTAAACTATCTATAATCCAGCAGAGAGAACTTCTAGTCTATCGAAAAACGATGTTGATAGTGATTTAAAATGAAACGTACGAAATTGCATCTGTAAAATCCAATAAAGTTTTGAATACTAAAAAAAAATATCCAGAATCGAATTTCTGGACCATTTTGAATTGATTTTAATTCATTATACAATTTATTGAAATCTCATATAAAAAGTACGGACTGTGTAAGAAATAAATACATTTATCGTCTACTAAAATTCATTAAAGTTTGGAATTTTTCAGTCTATTATATTCAGTCTCGAAACAAATATTTCGTAAAACTATTTCGACGCATTGTTGATACTTATTAAGAGTCTAAAGCAGTATCTTTTTGATCAAGTATTTTCTGCAGCTGTGAACTTTTTTCAAAAGACAATTTTAACGGTCACTGATGATGAGTCATTCACTTACTAATTTTCTAGCAGCTATTTTTCAGCAATGCGAGCTTCTAAACAAAAGTAATTAGAACATTCCAACAAAAACTTTGCGAGTAATGCAAATCTCAGCCGAGACTCTTATTTCAAAATTTTCTGCTTAGAAGGAAATGCCGTACTTATCTTCAAATCTAATATACTAGCTCACTTAAACTGCATCAAACATAAATGAAAATAGTTACAAAACTATTCCTCCGTCGATATTAATTTTGGTATATACTAGCTTCTTTTTGAAGCAAAAACACGCAAAAGTCTATAATCTGGAATTATTTGGTCCAGTCAAAAGTCGCGACTTAAGTTTCAAAATTCAAAGGTTACGACGCGAAATCCTGCAAAATGATTATTTTCGTCTGGGATATTTAAAAAACCCGCGTTATTAAAGTTGTCCAAAAAAGGCACTGGCTGTCTCATTAGCCAAGAGAAGGACGAGAATACAACGTTAAGTAACACGGGCGTTGTTTAACCAAAGGATTACGGCGAACCTTGTAATTCACTCGCGTTGCGCAATAATTGAAGGGACCAGCACGTTGAATGCACTCGTTAGCGTGCTAAAAAAATGCACTAAAGGAAAAGGCGCGTTACGTTTCGCTAATTTTTGTCACGATGTTTAGGTTTATGTTTGCACTTTGTGCTGCGTTTTTTTCCGTGAGACTTGATACGCTGGCAAAGATTAATGAGTCCAGCGTCACCTTTGATACAGCATGAATTGTCGGCAACAGGTCGGATTCTAGTTCACTAATTGCTATCACAAATATTTTTATCTTTGATTGATGATGCTGAGGATGTTACGAAATAAAAAGGCTGTTTTTATTTTGAAATTCAGTTGTTCCTAATTATCCCTGTTGAGTTCGTTCTCTATTTTTATTACACATAAAACTTACTTTTGTACTATTCTCATTTTGTATGTTATTCAAGTATTACAAGTTTTACACATTTAACATTATTCTATTGTTGATTTACATTTAAATTCAAAATTACAATTGATTTTCCATCCGATTCTATAACAGGCTTACGTACTACAACTAATTTATTTTTTCTTCCGTTAGATAAAAGTAAATTTTAATTGCGTCAAATTCGTTAGGTGAAAGAAAACTGAGTCGACAAAGACCAGAAAGCTATTTGAATGAGTATACTTTACGATGAATGTACTGTTGTATTACTTGTTTAAAATTGCATCCAATCATAAAAAAGTGCAATGTTCTCTTGACGACGAAGATACCGCTAATTATGAAACATTAATTAATAGCTTGACGAAGAGTTTAATCATCTAATTAACCCGCTTCGAAACTGTCTGACGTGTGCAGCAGTCGACGTGTTTTACCGCATAGATATGTAGTTTGATCACAAATTGCACCGAACTTGTATGATGAACTTTACATAATTGCCAAATCATTCAACAAACAGTTCTGTGACATATTTTATTGTTGCTACTATAGAAAACGTTGTCAGCAACATTGTACTAATCGTGCAACAGCTTCTTTTATACGTTTGCTAATTGCATCATGAGGGATGCGAAAAGTTTTGACATTATAAGTAAAACCTTTATTATAAGTATTTGTATACATACAAATTTATATTTATATATATATAAGCCATATAAACATATGGCTCAGCAGTTGTTACTATTATTGAACATTTACTTTTCATTTATATACTACAGTTAGGTCAGATTTCTATTTGAACAATAATCTTAAAAAGTGGAATTTTATATTTAGTAATTGGAAGCGATACATGTGTTTATTTCAAATAGTCGTTTATGTAATGGTAATTAACATTTTTTTAATAAGAACAATTTTTCAATTATCACCTTTAATCATATGAAAGCAGAAATGAAAAAATATATGTTTATTCAAATACTTCCCAATTTGATATCGATCTTTTTAATTATTAAATGAAACTGAAAATTCGATGCGATTCTTTTAGAGTCTCATTTAATTTAAATCAGTTCAAACAGTTTTTAATAATTTGATATTAAAATATATTTCAACAAGTATTTAATCAAATTCAGAGAAAAAGTAGAATACATTTTTTCGTTACATAAATGTTTGATGCATAATATTAATAATTGCTTAAAGTCTTACGCGGTGATAATTTTAGATAGTAATTTGAAGTATACAAATTTTTTACGCGATCGTTAAATTGTGAGGAGCCGGTATCGAAAAAGCAACGACCGCATAGATTTTTATGGTTAGATGGTGGAATTTTGATTTGCATATATAGATACGTAGCGATAACAAAGTAGCGACATTCTTAAGTAGAATATTGACAAAGAAACTATATCAACCTGCGGTTCTATCATCAATAAAAGTTGAATTCACGATAGTTATTTTTACAACGATAAGAAGAAAGAAAGCAGATTTAACACCGGAACATGGCATTTGCTTTTCCAGAGACACGTATTGGAGTACCGAGATGGCGGGCGTTCTCAACGTCAGTTAAATTTTTCGCGCTACATTGGTCGTGAAATCTTCTGCTATAGCCGATAACTCTCGCGAATGAATTATTTATAATGTCCGCCACAACTATTTATAATGAATAAAAATGCATTATTTGAGCCATTTTTGCGTTCCATTTCCCAGTCAAGTTCACACCAACACAAAGAACTGCGGTATTCATGATGATGCTTTAACTACTTTTGTTTTCGGAACCAAAAGACCACTCCTATTCCTACTCGCTTTCAACAGCTTATAAATAAGCTCCATTTATTCATTTATTGAAATTTCGATTATTTCATTTTTTATACCCGTTAAAAATATAAGTTTTTACATTCAACATTTTTCCATTTTTTAACTAGATATATTCTTAAAACTTAATCGCTTTATTAATTAAATGTAATTATCTGTAATAAATAAAAGTAAAACAAAATGAAATATTCACTGTAAGTGAATCAATTTTATAAAAACCACTCTCGTACATATTTTCAGTTATAGCATGCCATTTTTTAAAGGAATTTATTCTGAGAAAATTGATGCACACTTCTATTTTCATAGCATGTTTTACAGCAAGTATTTACTATGCGCTTTTTATATACCGAATGCATGAAACGCATTTCCTGCGGGATAACACTTTTCCTATTTACTTCTTGAGTACAACAGTTCTTAAAAGATATAACGTATTGCTCATTTTATCAGCCGGGAAATATCAAAATTGAGAAGTTATCGTCACATATTATTAACAGTTGAATTTGAAAATTGAATGTATTTAATTATTCTCTAATTTTTATACCCATATTAAAAGGATCTAATTTCATTGATTACAGCATAATGTTATTAAATATGTAATTAAAATATTTGAGATCGTTTTTAATATTCAATAATCCTACGTATTAATATTACTATTTATATTTATTTAGTTCCACATACAATCTGAATGAGACATTTTTTCGTAATCGCAAATGCACGTAAAATCGTGGATATTTTGTAAAGTTCGAATAAAAAATGAACGAGTATAACAAAACAGAAGAGGCGGAAAATGTGAATGATTGACCATCCGTCACTAGCAGCTTCGCCTTTCACACGGCGAAAAATCTTTCGGCGCGACATCAAAATATGACTTTTATTATCAAGAGTCGGGCATTAATCTGCCAGTGTATTGAACAAGGATAGCGCGTATAAACAGAAGAGTGGCGGAAGCTGGATGAGTACATAAATAGGGTGGAATTGTCGACGCGGGTGCTACAGTTACACAGTGGCATTGCAGAAGTCACCCACGCGGAGCTGCTTTATAGCTCAGTAAATGAGCGCTGAAAGCTGGCAAACTCTTGAAGATATAATCCAAGCTTTCATGATTCACGCACTCATACTAACTCGCATAAATTTATATCACAATTTCATGTAATTTTTCCATATTTCGTCACTGATCATTATTTACGCAACAAAATTATCTGCGTTAATCCATTTATCAAATATACCTTCAAAAACGTTTTCTTATTATATATAATTGAGAATTCCGTATAAGAATAGATTTCATAATTCGTTTATATTCTGAACTCAACATTTAGTTGTATAATCACACTTTGAGACAAAAACTATGTCCAAACTATTTCTGCAATGAAAATTCAATGAAAATGAATTTACAAGACGAGTTTGAAACATTAAAATTAATAAAACGTGTTAATTGCTAGCGTTCCAGTTTTATCTTGTCTCGGCGTTTCTAATCCTCCTTCTGTAACTTCGTGACGGCGCATGCTCATGAGCCCTTAAGTTTAAGTCAGTTGATAATTTTGCTACACGAATTCACGACAATCGCGTCGACTTCATTACTCGAAAAAACTCGCTAAAAAGAGATTACATGAATAAAACATGAATAAATCGTTGTAATAAAATTGTCTATTCAATTTTTCTTACTTTGAATTCGACTTACAATTATTATCAATGTCATCGTCGTTTATAGGAGACATATAGATCTAAAAGTTTGAATAATGAACAATAAAATCGTTAAAGAGCAATTCAAAACTGCATCGAGAATCCTATTGGTTACTCGGGCATGTGAGAGCCTGAATTGCCCCACTGTTGTTATCTGAGCAAGCTTTTCGGTTCTCTCATTCTTTTACAGGCAGTGCTGAGAAAATGGTGGAGAGTATCGGTTCACGACTGCTTCGCCGGCGGGCTAACAGTACGATGGAACACAGTTCTTGCATTAGTCGAAGAAATATTTGAGTCGGCTTGCAAGCGAACCACAGTCTAAAAGGACGCTATGTAATGCAAGTAACGAACCCGTTCCATATGTGTTTGTCTGCCAGTCGTACACTTTCCTTAGCTTAAGGATACGTAGCCGCCGGTCAAACTGTGATTCAATTTCGCACAGTTAGATTAAGCTATTTCAACCATCGCAAAAAGCTTCGTGTTCAATTCAAACGATTTCATATGTGAACTCTTTATGGAAAACAATGTGCTGGACTTGCCGTCTTTATAGCTCCAATACAAACTTACCGTTGGCTTTGGATTCAGTTTTCTACCAAATAGACGTTCGAACATTTGCAAAAAGAAAAAAGATATGTTTCAAATGGAATCAATGACGTGGTTGATGTGATAAATTTAAACAATATTTATGTTTTATTAATATAAATACAAAGTGAATCTTACTTAAAATAAACATGGAAAAGCGAATTATTAATTTGAATGATTACTGATTATTCTTAAAACATTAAAGATAACTTTTTTCTTATATAAGTTTTTGCAATTAATGTAAAGCTCATATTTTATCACTGAAAATTTATTCTTTCGTAAAAGATACTCATTCGTCACTGTGGTTACTGTAAAATATTTGTTACAAATAGAATCAAACACGTGCTTTTTGACTGATCAACATTAATTCTAGACACGTACTCACAATAAGCTCAGTAGAAAGTCGGTCGAATAAACATTCGCGTCGAGTATAAACAGAATTCAGGCGCATATTTCGGAAACCACCGATCCTCAAACAAGCAATTTCTCACGAACCAGTAAAAACTATTTATCTACAATACATTTATTCTCCAAGCATACATCATCGCATTGATGGAGATAGAAATTTATATGCAATTTGTATGTTTCATAAATGAGAATGTTTAAATAACTATTCAAATAATATTCTTAGATAGCTCTGTATTTACTTTGCGCTTAAGTATCTATTTAGCATTAGAGCCTGAAAAATTGTTATCTAGCGTAGGAAATTAGATTCACATAAAAATGAAATTTTCGTAGCAAGTTTGAATTTATGTTTAAAATATGTAACAATGTGATAGAAACGTAAATCTATCATTTAAATTCGCATAATTATCTATCTTAAATATAATAATTAAGGTTAGTAACTTGGTATGTAAATAGTACGGTTTGAAGAATTTAGTCTTCCTACATATAACAAAAGTTTTATATCAGTAAATATTAACATAGAAACTAAAACTTCATCCTAGTTTACTAATTATAAGCCAGAATTACATCATGAATGAAAAGAGAAATTGAGATTGATCGTTAATAAAGATTTTTTTCAGAAAATGAGTCATCTCTCCTTTCTTTTTTATCAAGACTTAAGCACTCGATTGCGGTTACCTATAAAAGTTAGTGTAAGATGGACATTTCAAATGTAAGTTAAACTATTTTTTTTCAAATCTGCGCTATAGACAAAAAGTCTTGGAATCGCAGAAAACATTTTTGTTTGTACTAGAAGCACCTAATACACGTTTTACTATCTACTTTCACTGCTCGGACAGCCACATGCTAGAAACCATGGAAACTCCACTTATTTCCACTGCCAGTTGTAAAGTTCTTTCTGTTATTCCTCCACTTACGCCAAAAATAAATTTTCGATTGAATTTTTTGGTAAATTTTGAGTATGTATGATAAAAACTTGATGATGAAAAGTCAAGGCTAATAGTTTTTTGTTATTGTCGATCATTCATTAAAGCGAGAATAACCATGTTTGATGACGATATTTAGAGCACACAAAGTAGAAGAATATTAACTCATTTGTACTGTGAAGAATATACTTACAAGAAGTATATTCTTCATATTTCTTTTTAATCTGTAAACAAATTTATATTCGAATCAATATCCTGGAATAAATCGAGTTGAATATAGACTGTAACGTGACAATTTGAGAACGTTAGGAATACTCTAGCCTCAGCCAACCGGTTCGGTAAATTTACGTGAATTCCTGAGCTGAAAAAGAATGAACTGTTCAACGAGATTCAATCTCGTAAAAGATTTACTCGGAATAACACTTCCTTTAAAATAAGCGAATGTCAATTGCAATTATAGCGAGCAAATCAGCCAAGTTTATACTTTAAATTCATAATTAGACAAATGTATAAATTATGTACTCATAAACTTTACTTCAATTCGAACCCGGGGGTGAGAAAAAAATCTTCATAACCATCGTGGCGAGAGAATAACAAGCGAAAAAAGATTTGCAGACTACATAACCTCACCGATCAATGTCCAAGGTGCGACATAGCTAGGTTGGATTTATTAGTCCAGCAAAGCTCGTTCATGTCGACCTTACTCATCTTAACCAACTTATCATCAACAAATCTAGCAACTCGCAACCGTCGGAAAGCAAATATCTACCAGCCAACAAACGACGTGTCAACAAACTGGCATTGTCTATATCATAGGTGCCATCTAAGGAAGCGAATACAACTGTACACATGGTTGAACCAAAATCTATGTTTTCGCATGCTCAAGAGAGAGAAAAAGAGAGAGTCTGCTGACGAAGAATTCGTTATTTGTTTTGAACCCGAGCGAAAAAAACGATGGAGGCATTCAGAGAATTCCTTAGGCACCAGCAAATTCTAATCCAGGAAATACAAGAGTTGGTTGAGCAGTTCGTCCGACTCCGCCGCAGTGAGTTCTTCTGATCTTTCCAGAGAAACTCTGCTTAACCGAATTATAGTTAAATGTAAAGTCGTACTGTTACATATTTTTGGCAGCCGTATTAGGCTCATTTTCTATCTGAAAATATATTCCCTCAATCCAATTAAATTTGATTCATATAATGAGGCAAGTTGAGAGATTAAAAATTATATAAAATAAATACGAACTGTTAAATAAATTTAATCTCAGGAAAATATTATTTGATTATTGAACGACATTAAATTATCTAAATTCTTATTTCATTGTTAGTAATTTAACTCAAATTAATATATTCTATTTTGTTATAATAGTTAGCTTTTGGTTTTATTTCCAAATACTGTATCTTGCCTGTGAATATCTTACCCTGGTATTTTATGTTTTAATCTTGTATGTTTAAAATTAACGCTTGGAAAGCAAACCGGAGTAAATAAATATTTTTGTAGCCGATGTTCTTATTTGGGTCCTGAACAAGCATAAATTGATTTCGAGTCTCAGCTTGCGAATTTACATCCAGTTAAAGCTTTATTTTATAAATAAAAAATGGATACGATTATAAGCTTAACATTAATTTCATCAACTCTGTATCACAATTTGAACTAATTGAATTTTGCTCTACCCGCGGACTGTTTTTTTTTTTAGGTAAGTTATTTTCTAAACCTGATTAAAAAGATTACTTTCAAGATGAAATTAGGGCAAGGTTAATCTCATAGTCTAAATAGATTTAGTTAAATCTGTTTTTATTTTTATGCGAATCTGCATTTGCAACATTATATTTGTTCAATTGTTGCAAATAAAATTTATGTTGTTAATTCAAGAAAATAATAGATTTGATTTTATAATTTATTCTTAATGACCAATTTTACCATTCACAGTCCGCTGTCTGTAATCCTTATACATTTTTGAAATACATTGTAAATGTATGTTTAATAGTGTCTATTTTATGTTTCTTGAAATAGTATTGGATTTAAGAGGATTCGAAAACAAAATTATATATAAAAATTTTAATGTTTGCTTCAGAATATGAATTACTAAATACAATTATTTGGAAAATAAAAAATTATTAATTGCAGTTGACTCTTTAATAAATTTACATAAATTTGAGCGAGATATTATTATTTCAATTTATGATAATTCCAATAAACTATAAATTTCGTTTTCGTAAGGAAAGAATCTGAACTTTAGTTTCATGATATAAAATCATTCAAAAACTAACTAAATGA
>JABFQD010001158.1:0-19678 GCA_022817045.1 Psix sp. ZL-2020 | reverse complement strand
AATTCTAGCATTCTGACAACAGGGGGTCAAATAATAAAATAAAACTTTTTAAGTAGCACACGCTTGCTACATTTTTCTTGAACTTTCAGACTAATTTAGTTAAAAAGAAATATTTAACAACAGAAAAACCCAGTATTTATTAATTTGAAAAACATGTCACACATTTTTTTTCGTTGATAGAGAAAAATGTGTTATATTAATATTTAATATATTAAACTTGATATATTAATAATTAGGTTTCCATATTTTTTTTAAATTAATCATTTTCGTCGTGCTACAATTGTATTTATTGAATAAAAACCTTTCAATTCTGTTATCAATTTTTTTAGAATTAATAAACAAATTTTTTGGTAGGTAAAAGTATAAAAAAATATCAGCGCCATTTCCTATTAAGATTAGTCTTTTATCGGGATACAGCATTTTCAAAGTATTCTTTTGTGATTTTAAAATGTATGTTACAAAGATTTTTTGTGCTTTTGAAATTTTTGTCCTGACTAATGTTGCTACAAAGTGCAAAAGCAGTGTTCCAAGACAGTGATATTGAAAACATTTTTGTTTTTTCATTAATTTTATTTTCATTTTGGCTCCTTGTAACTGGTTGTTTGTTGTTGAATTACCCATATTTACAACTCAATGCAGAACAGCGCAATGACAAGAAAAGAAAACAAATACAATCTCTGTTATTCAATATATTTATATTCATCACTCGAATTAATATGTATTAATACTAACTCATTTTTAAAAGTAAATAGTTCATCTACAGCAGCTAAATTACTATATTTCCAAGTTATTTAACAAAAATGTGTAATCTATTTAGAATGTAAATATACCATACATAGTTCATGCTGAACGAATATCAACATAAAATAGATTGAAACAAAAACTTTAGCTTGTCAGGTCGCTGGTGCGACCGTTAATTTTTTAACTTATTCACTTACCATAGTTGAAATGTGTAGTTCATTTATTTTCTTTTGATCAAAGAACTTATATTATTTAAATATAAGTTTTAATGAATTTGACTATAATATGTTTGATAAATATATATGTATATATAGCAAAATTCGTTTTCAAGCAAAAATACTTTTTAACTACAATAAATAAAAATAAGTCATAAATACTTTCGTAAAATGTTTTAAAAAGTTTGAAACACGTTCGTTTCATTGCAAGCGATATATCTATTTCCCAAGCAAATAAATCGTTGAAATAATGACGACATTCTAGCAATTCTTGGGGTTTATGATTCACTTAGCCGCATAAACGAACGAACAATTAAACGGCACTTCTGTGTCTTCTTTAAGTGAATAAATGATGGCTTTGAATGTTTATGCGAAACCACGCACAATCTGCTTTTGGTGTGATTCGAGGAGACTTCTTGCAGGCGACTGTGACCATGCAACTCTTTCATCGTGCTAATTTGGCACCATCAACGATGTCATATGTCATTCTAATAGCCAAAACGACGTGTATGTTTTTAACGGCTAGAGTACGCGCGCAAGTTTTCGCGGGACTGCCTTTAATTCTCTGGAGACACGCTCCTTTGGGCTTTACGGTCTATAGCATTTTTTCTCAGGCCTCAGTACATCTTCGCGGTTGAAGAGGAAGGAAAAAAGGGACAAATGAAATAAAAATGAAGAAAAGACGCATGAAACACAAACGAAGCGCGGAGACTGCAAGGGCAGTCGTCGGCAGGAAACCATTTCACAAGATAAAATGTAAAGAATGAGTATAACAGTGTTTGTAAGAATTAATTCTCAGCAATGAACTTCGTGGACAATTAATGAACTGTTTTCTTAGAAGATAAAAGAATTTCAAGTTCATATTTTTTAAGATGATTGACACTAACTTTGAACTTTATTTTAGTAAATGCGATTAAACTTAATATATGTATCCAAGATTGAAAAAAAATCACAACAAGCTTCAAAAAGTACAAAACAAGAACATAAATGATAAGATAAGTGTTTTAATTCCATGAAAATAATTTTTTAACGAATTTTGAATTAAAAATAAATTTCACTTACCTTTTTTGAATTAATGTTTAATGACAAATATATATGTGTTTCATGGAAATTTCTTATGTATGAAAATGAATGTTCGAAAATAAAACACAACAGAAATTGATTCACTAAAATTTTATTTCATCCTCTCTCTGACATATAGTCTGATGTGCACAGTACCGATACTTGTATTTGTCTATATCATATGTATAATTATTTATAATTTTATATGTATAATTCGTTTCTTCTTGACTATTTTCAGTAGCATACAAAAGGATACAGGCACACAAATATCAAATATGCATCTCCGGTACTCAACGACAGTATTAATAATTACACTCACTGATACCCGTTACGAATATATTACAAGTATTTACAAATCACGACCCGATCGCGCATCGGGTCTTTTTGCAACGATGCGTATACTATATATATAATATATGTATAAGTATAAATTACAGATGTTATGTACATTCGAGAATTAATAAGAACATAAACCGATTGATTGCCGCACAGAACGCAATAAGCCCACGATGAATTGTCGCAATAACATCACTCGGTGTATTTTCAATCGCGCCCTACGTGGGCGCAATTCTGCATTCGCGCATTTCCAAACACACTTTCAGTTGAACGAGTTACACGCGTCAAATAAACTTTCTTTGCGTATCGGCGTACAATGATGTGGCGCATAAAAGCAACTAGTTTCGATTTTTGCAGAAAAAAATTTACCAAGATCATTATGCGCGCGCATCACAATATACGACGAAGGCGAAAGCTTCTCGCGCGAAACACATATAGAAGCTATAAAGTGCTTAGGTGTACGAAAGGAAGCCGCCCTCCTTGAACAGACGAATTCCAAGCGTTTGTCGAATCTTTATGAGCCTCGTTTTTTCTCGTTCATACACAATATCGCTCGTTCGTTTTCCGAGATGATTATTAATCTCGTTTCGTTGCGCACTGCGAAGTTGATTTCTTAATGTTAGCATATGAGGATAGACCGATCCACGATCACTTTGACAAGCAAAGAAGCCGATCGATCGAAGGCGACCAGAATACAACGTAGTGTGACAAACAGCAACCATTTACATCACTTAGTTGGCAGTGTCTATTTATGTTTGTCAAATGTTAGACTTCCAGAGACCCATTCAGGTCTGCTTCCATGTTTGCACGTCAAGTTGTACAAGGCAAATCAATACTGGACTTTTGAAAGGTCTTTTTAGACCTAACGTACTATTTGTTCAGTGAGGAGGCTTTAATGAAATATCATTGCAGATAGAGAAACTAATTTTTCGATCCACATTTCAGGAGGAATTGGAATGAAAAATGAAGAGAAATAACGTTGTTGCAATTGACGTGACCTGAATAGCTGAAGATTTGACGCTTTGCCAAGGATTAGACCTGTTATGGTGGGAGGAGATTTGATTGAAGATTACGTGTTATTTGACATATGAGGATCAACGGGATTGTTAAGAAAGTAAACATAGGACAGTTAAAATACAACGTTCCGCTGTGGAACCTATTTGTACCTGTCAGTGTTACGAAAGAACTGTTTCATTTCCCATTACAAGTTCAGCCAATGAGTTCACATTAGAAGTTGTACTTTTCTTTGATTAACTTTCCAATGGAAACACGATTACTCGTTGATCTACGCCGTGTGACTACACTGAATATAGATGATTGATGCGTGGATCGCGACAGATTGCCCAGGCAAAAAGTACTCGTTATTCGATAACAGATCAAATCTATTTAGCAAATATATCGCGTGAGTTACATATATCTTTGAGAATGCAAAATTACAATATCGTTACCAGCCGCTTGGTAAAAAGCACAACCGCGAAATATATACACTAAGCTCACAGGAGAGAGATAGAATAGTCCGTCGTGCTACTTTATCTACAGACGGCCTATGACAGGTTTGCGCTTACACTCGTAAGTTATATTGTAACACCGGTTAAATCTAATCAATATCGGAGACAAGTTCGTGTCGTTGTAGAAGATTGATGATTGCTTTTTTTCCGTTTTCCAGAGTGTACATCTTTCTCCTCTTTCCATCGCGAACTGGTATCTCTCTTCGATTGTTCAAGGCCTCGCGTCAGGACCGCAGTAACGAAGAGAGACAGAGACAGCAATCGGTGACACATGATTGTGCTTCTCTGCTCGTTTAATTGACTAAAGGATCGATTGGACGATCGAAGGTGGAAGTTGCGACTGAACATCACTCGTCAAAATTTGAAATCGCGGATCAAGGAGTCCGTTTGTACAGTCATACTCTAAAAAATTACCAGCTTATCTAAGATACGGTGTATCGTCAATTTATTGCCCCGCTTATCTGCCGTTCTCCGTGCGACCGTAACGCAAGGCCTTTTATTCATTTCATATCACAATATGTTTGGTTCTTACACGTACACAATTATTTATTATTGTTGTCTCATCCCTGTATTGTCGATTCGTTTCTCCCCACTTTTAGAGAGACGATACTAACTTGCGAACAAAAATCTGATACATTTGTGTGTGTGTGTGTGTGTGTGTGTGTGTGTGTGTCTGTGTGTATTTGTGTGCGCGCGCACGAAATCATAGGACATGTAATGCGCGTCGCTTAGAAAAAAAGAGATCTTCGAAATTTGTAACTGCGGTTCGGTTCGCCTGGTGACGACAATCAACTGATAATCGCAAGAAGCGACAAGCTGGTCCTAAAATTTTACTTATGTACGGAATTACGTATAAATGAGGATCGTGATAAATCGCTGATTATGTAATAAATAAATATACAACTTACGACTGATTTGAGTTCTTTTCGACGAGTCAGTCTTTTTTTAGTTTTCTAGGAAACAATCATACCTGTGACCTGTTTCGGTAATCCGGAAGCGGGACTCCGAACAATTCGAACGAATCGTCGGTATAACTTTAATATATAAAAGGCGGCGCGTGTTACGGACATAAATAGAAGAATTAAACTTTACAAGATTGAAATTGCCAACTTCCGTGCAAACGTCTTTTTTTTCGAACCAGTGTGACCTTGCAAACTAGACTTATATATTATCATTAATTTTATCAAAAGCTAAAAAAATATCATTTATCACAAAATAAGTCGAAGTTTTGAAATAAACAAGACAACTTTCGATGCTGCCTTGTAATTGATATGCAAATCATTGTCGTTTTTTTAAAATTTTCTTTTCGAACACTTTATAGAATCATGATTGTTCATTGCTTGTACGAAATCAATGAAATACATCTGTTGGAATCGTTAGTAAAGTTGAGTTTGATAGTATCTTTTATTATGAATACGTATTAAATAAAGCAATGAAATTTTGCAAAATAAAATTAATAAAAAAATGTCTTTCCTGTAATCAATTGTGAAAATACACTGGAGTAATTCGGATTTACTAATTCTCTTTGATTCAAACAAGGATTCATAACGAATGAATTTCTCCGCTCATTTATTTGACGCAGTCAACTATTGTCGAGAACAATATTACTCGCTAATCGCGTCAAACTTAATAACTTCGAAATGAAACTATCGTTATATTTGTTAAAAAAATTCTCGACCGATTAGTTTTGACGAACCAGCATAAAATATGATCTATGCGCAAGAGAAAAATTATCAAAAATAGAACAAATAAATAACACGCTATACAGAACACTCGTTTCTTCGATATATATCGAGACAGAATTAAATAATAATACTAATAATTTCATGTGCAATTTAAAGTCTGCATCGTCATTATTCGCGTAATTGTACTTGTCATTCATTGTCTCGCTAAATTCAATTTCATCACATTAGTAAAAACAACCGATGGTTTGTTGCGAACTTTACACTGCGCCAAGTAATAACGGAAGGTTCTTCCCCGAAGTCTATAATTTGCTCGCACCTAAACCGTAAGTTACCGCATGCGTCACGACGCGCGTCAAAAATAGCGTTACCATAATTACTATCATTACACCATTTTCATCAATTTCACATGTGAAATTCCTAGCGATGTACAAATTTCTCCTAGGCATCTCCGGAGCTTCGTTAGATGCTGCAATTTGGTTCCCAACTAAGTAGTTATCGTGCTCGTTGCGAAGAATAAGGCGCGATTTTTACAGTGATTCTTCGTTGACGAAAAATCGTCGTTTTGAGGTTACACAACCATACTCCAGCTTGGTCGATCCAGCAGGAACCCTTACGCGTATCTATGCAGGGAATACTCTCGGCGTTTACTACCTCGTCGTTCTCGTTCGTAAACCGGTTCGGGACTAGGCGGACTTGAATACGTTAAGTTAGTGGTACCTCGAGGAGGCGGCGCGCTGATTGGTGGTGGAGGCGGCGGGAAGAAACTCTGTAAACATGCCTGATGCATAGATTTTGTTAGAAAAATTCGTCGAATTGTATTCAAAAGTTTGAGGTTAAGTAAATAGACTTGCAAATGCTTATGAAATGAGGTTACTTGCTTTACTTCAAACTCAGCAAATTTGCAACGTCTTTCCATAAAGTGCGATTGATTTGAGTGATAATCAGTGCGGTGCATTAGAATGTATAATCAGACTAGATCATTTTAAGCTTCTGATTGGGAAATTGAATTACCTTCGCGCTGCCTCTAGATGACTTAGAGAAGACGCTGTCTTGATCACTGCTTACACTTGGTACGGGCATCGGTACAGCGTAATCATATGTGGCATCTGTAGATTTACAAACATAGAATAACGAATCAGACAAGTAGAGAACACTAAAATCGTGATAAAAGTATAAGTCTTGAATAATTTAAATAATTGAAGAAATGGTATAAATGGAAATTTTTCTTAAAAAATTAACCATCCCATAAATTATGATAAGTAGTGTTGGAAAAGGACTAACTCATATTCTAAAGAAAATCTCGAGTCACGTTAAATTACAAAGTATGAGATTTGAATAAAATATGTCTGATATTATACTTATCAAGAGTTGGAAAACAATTTCTTGAAATTACAATCATTAAAGTCGAACTAGGAAGCGCAAGAAAACGAAGGTATGAATTATCATCAATTTCGTTCGACATATATAGCTGCTGTATATGAGATACTATATGACGAAGAGAAACAGAAGAGTAAAGCCTAGGTTTAAACTTACCCGACTGCTCGATGTTGTCATGAAGATCTTTGTTATCTAAAACAACGGTGCTGTATCCGTAATAAGCGTGCGAGGATTCTCTGTATTTGTCATGGAAAGGCTCCTGGTAATCGTCCATCCGGACATCACCAAGGAGTCGGTCGTTGAGGTCTCTCGGTAATGACGTGAGCTTTGCCACGGCGTACCTATCGTCCAACTCGTCGACTCTGTAGGTCATTAAGGAAGGGTCTTTCTCGGTTGTTCCATACGCGGACTCTGACGACAGATGCTGGTGGTTTCCTGAAGGTATCGCGCTCTTCGTACCCAGAGGACTAGCGAAATTCTTCCTTTGCCGGTGACGTGAGATAATCAAGAAAATGGCCATAGCCAGGAGCAAAATAACCGCAGTTAAGACCCCTATGATCACAGCCATGTATGTCGGGTCGTCCTGTTTCGCCGTCGAAACTGGAATTTCGGCTTGCAGCGGTGGGTCTCGGGCTGAGCTACGATCTCTCAAGCGTGGAGCCACTGTTGACGGCGGCGATTCTGGCGTGAAATTCCCGTGAGCAATATCTGAAATAAGACGGCAACAACATTTTTCATTTACGTCACACCAAGGTGAAGAATGAGATTTATAAGATCAAATTTTAGACGAAATTTATCATCTTATTGCGTCGGGTGAACATGAAACACGAAATAACAATTTCAGAGCTTTTGGATCTATGCAGCATCGCATTTTATGATCTTTTTAACTACAATCAAGCCAACGGTTTTTGTCTACCAATTTGACGACGACAATCATCCAATTGAAATTCCTCTCAGTACCAGTCATTGGTCGGAAAAACGTGACTGTAACTATCACGGTATTAACCTTCGGAGGTCATCGTTGCGATAAAAAAAGTGCCAGCTCTCGAGTTATGTATGTTTGTATTTATGGCAGAAATTAATAATTATTACAAGACCAGGCCCGAAGCCCCAAGCCCGGTGATCATCACGCGCGGACCATTAAAGTGCCGCTTTGTGCTCACCTGAGTCAAAGGTGATTTCACTGATCAAGATCCAGCGTGAGGCAAAGCTGAAGCGTAACTTGACAAATTTGCCAATGCGATGATGTAGCCTGATCGTGACGTTGTGCGCGTTCTCGAAGATTTTGTCCTCGATGGTCTCGTACACGATCGGGTCGTCCTTGTAATAAATGCCGCCAACGCTGAACATCACACTAACTTGAGAGAACAGCTGTAATGAATAATAACAAGTTGACCATTAATACACGATCGAAGACCGTTATCGGATATTGATATTCAATTATTTACAGAATATGTTTGTAAGCAAAGTCGGCGTTTAAATGATCAAACGGCTGATTTATGAGACGCTAAATATTGGGTCATTTGGCGGCAAAATAAATTGCTAGTAATGGCTGTTTAATAAAGCATAGCATAGTCATTTCCACGCAGAGAAGGGAGCGTTACGCCATCAAAATAATGCGGTTCGCCTGGAGCACAAAACTGTACATCCTAGCTTATGGAGTCAGCGCGCTTTCAATATTAATTCCCAGCCTAGTCTTATCACGCAGACTGCGCCAACTATCTCTGTTTCTTTTTCATTCGTCGACTCATATCGGCAGCACTGAGATTCGACGCAGATTACACAGAGACGACCTCGACATTAGCAGCACTCCGATCTAACCAAACAACAGTACGCAGTCTTGGTAGTCTCGTTGGAATGCTAATTCTAGTCTAACTCGATCATGCGATATACGTATTGCAACAGACGAACATGCTACAAGACTTCCTTTTCGTTGTAAGAGTTAATGACTGTTGCTTTGTGTAAATGCACGCCAACTACCTGGATGAAGGCGGACATATTTTCATTGAACGACTGCTACAAATGTGTAAACCGGAAACCATTCATCAGGAATTTCACATAATATGAATTTGTAGTTTGTGAAGAAAAGCCGACCTCGAAAACTTTTCATATCGATGGAACAGCGACGTTCCTACAATTCCGATAATGAAACACCGGAGACAGACATTTGTAATCTTCAAACTCAGCGCGTCACGATTAAACCAGCCCCGAACTCAATGCGGAATCACTTCGCCTTCCTGGACGGAAGCTTGCTCAACAAAAGAAAGCCTGCTTTATGAAATCGCATTTGCATTTTAAATGGAAGACACGTTTTTCCATTCGATTGGCGGAGATACTGATAAACAATATCAAGTTAGTAAGTGCATTTGAATACGTCGTCGTGATAAAAATATAAATTAACCGATAAATTGAAGCATCGCATTTTTAAAGGGAACATTTTTTTTCGAAGAATAAGAACAAATAAGTCTTCTGTGCTATATTCAATAACCTGTTTATGAAAAGATAGTTTTTTCCAAAAAAAAAAAAAAAATATTTTTGTTACTTTTATGATTATTAAGAATTGTACGTGAATAAAGTTGAATTTGTGTGTTTTTACTAGATTCGTATTTGTTTGCTCTACACGCGAGTTAGAATATTTTTGTTCCCAAGAAAATTGAATTTACTCGACGTAAACATGAGTGAAAAATAAAATAATGGCGTACGTTGAAAGAAAATATATATTTTTACATTTAACTAAAATCTAGTTTTCGATTGAAAATATCTGTTTAATGTATAAAGTATATAAATTTTTTATTTCATTAGAGCACTAATGAAATAAATTTTCTATCTTTTAACATTAAAATCAACAATGTAAAATAAATTAGAGATATAATTTAAGTTTTGTTAAATGTGATTAAGATAAAAATATGACTAATTTATTAAACAGGTCGAATGGCTATGAAATTTAACGCATCAAATATCGGTGTTAGGATTACAAAGCGTCGATTATTGAGTTTCTTGGTCTTAGAAGACATCTTGCGATGCCCCGTATGGATTTTCGACGTTGGCCCGGGGCGAGTTGGAGGTGGTTACGCTTTGAAGTGCTGTCTTTCAGTCGGCAACGTGTCGTATCCCGCGCGCGTTCGTGCTTGTTAATAGAAGGGTCGCGGCATACAGTGGCAGACTTACCAGACTGCCGGTATTGTATTTGAATACGTGGCATATCTACAGCCGCGGCTGGTTGCTGCCATTGTAGAGCAGCCCCATCCCAACTCCGACAAGCTCGTTCTCTCGCTCGACCGTGCTCAGTCGCGCCAATACAATTGTCGAGCTGGGTAATGAGGCGCCCCATTCAAATAAATCTTGATACCCTGGGCGAGTGTTTCGCGAGCCATTATAAAACCCATCGGGAGTAGCGGAAAATTTTACACAACCCACGCAGCCACCGTGACCCGTAATCTCAACATATAATAAATAAGGCGTCTTCGAACCCTCGGCATCTTCGCGGATATGTTCATGACTTCGTTTTATTCTGTAATATCAACCTCAACTAGAAAAGTAGATTTTTCATCGCCTAGCTCTTAGTGTAAATTACTTTTCTCTTCCTCTACACTGCCTCCTCGATGACATTCTTGGAATTTTGATTTCCTTTGTAACATGGTTATCACTCGAACAACTCGCACCAGGCCTTGTTTTCTCTCAACGGATTTCGAGGTCACGCTTATAAGAGCGAGCCAATAGAATCAAAGCTATCGCGTCAGATAATGTCTTTGGTGTTTGTTGAAAGGGAATTTCTTTCTCCACTGCACGGCGCGTATAAGAAAGGCTCCAGAAACAATTACGTCTCTAGCATCGAATTTATAACCAAATGTCTGATCTAGCTCGAAAGTTATCCCGATCAGAAACTTCTAATTCACAAAGTCTCGTCGACGTTACGCTTCCCAATCCTCTCAGGAGAATATATTCTTGTCACGACCGCTAGAAATAATTCGTTTCCGTTTCTCACCTGCACGTCCTTCGTGAACATGTTGTTGCAATGTATGTAGACGGTCGAAAACTCGCGAACATGGTCGAACTCGAACTTGATCTCCAAAGGATGGGACGAGCGACTGTCGTTCTTCCAGCCGACCCACTCTTGGCTATTCAAACGAAAGTCGTCGTCGCCGGTTTTGCCGTTGGTCAATTGGCCCAGACCTTGACGTAACTCTCCGTCCCAGTGTCCGTCGTATGTATCGTCAAAGAATTCCAAGTTTCCACGTCTGTCGCCCTGAGGCATGGAATACGACACGATACCGTCATTCCAAGGACAACCGTGTATTTCTACACGCATGCAAACTGTTCGTCTGTGGTAGCTATATGGTAAAAACCGAATTTTGCTTGCCCATATAGGTGAGTCTAGTTCATGTTTTGCTACCAGGTAATAATTGATATTTCCAGCTATCACCTGCAACACAAATAATAATTATTATTTTATTATCATTGTAAATATTTCAAAGTTATTTTAAATATGTATGAATTTCATATTCTTTTGACGGATTTTGAAGAATTAAAATGTAATATTTAAATAACTGAAAATATGTTTGTGATCATAATTTGATGTAATATGTTATTTTATACATGCGTAGTATAAAATCTACAAAAATTCTTTGAAGACACATTATTATTTTTGAATTTAAACTCATACAAGTTTGCAAAGCGCACACTATATTAAATTGTGGCATCGTATCTAATATATTCAAGTTAATATTTCCACAAAATTATGTGCTGACAACCGATTACTGAAAAAGTAGAACAAAAATCAATAGAAATTTATTGATATAAATTGTATATTTTATACTTTTCAGGAAGCAGAATATTAAATAGAAGAAAACAAATTATTTTCATGATTTCCGTTAGAAATGATTAGAAATGATGTAAACGACGTCAGCTCTAGTTCAAAAATAGCAACTTTCTCCAATAAAGGTATATATTTATTCTAATCGAGTCAATTCATCCCAACCTTTATTTATCGAAACAACCTAAAATCTAATTAACTTGACGAGAATGAAAGGTGGAAGTAACGTGTAAGCTACCTGTAATTACGTCGCGAATATGGCTAGCAGGCAGATGAAGTCCTGATATAGAATCATTCGAGAGGCACGCGTTTTAGTGAATCCAAGATTTAATATTGGGAAATCGAGGGCGGTAACTCGGTCACGTTCCAGTCATACGTGAGAACAGAACGAAAAAGCTCTTCGAGTAACTCCCTCGCATAAGTGGGAAATAAGAGGTCCATTGTTCCCAGCAACTTCTCCGTCGATGGTACGATAGCATCAACTCGACTGAACGCGACTTGGGAATATTCAGTATCGACAATCGCGATTGCATCCCTACGACTGATTTTGCTGGCGCGGCTATGCTAATTCCGACTGAATAATTGACTCGAGGATCGAAAGCCGCAACTGTTTTCGAGACAATTGCACAACCCTCGCTCCCACAAATATCACACCTTGGTCACGCAGCGCCACCAAAGGCGCCATCGTCATTTGTTCTTGGGAGATAAAGAATCTAGACAAAACGCCGGTACAGTAGTCTCCTTGTGATTCGAATAAGACCGCCGTAAAGCCATTATTCTGTGAACTGTCAGCGAGAAACAAAAATGACATTTCTTTCCCAGAATGGAAATGCGCCGAGTCTATTAATCATCAGAGTGTTGGAGCACGCGTTATTATATATGTGCACGCGGTCTAAGCAGCCGCAAATGGGTTTCTCCCGGTGCGCCCCTACCCATATAATTGGGTCTAATTTATACGCGGCAGGAGACTCTTCGTGTTCCTTCCTACCATATTTCGGCCCCAAGACAAATTCCCCTGGTGACGATATGGAACGAAGGTGTGGTGTTGCCACCAACGCCCATGTTATGTTAATATCACGACACCCGAAACAAGCGCGCGAAACGGCCAGCACACCTTCTCCGATACCGGGTTCGCCTTGCGAAAGTGCAGTCATTAGCGTAGATCTAGTCGCTGATAAGAAACGAGGCGTTGTTTAATTATGCATGGATGAATTTGTTTCGTCGCGGCAAACAGAGACTCATTGGTCCGAAGTTCGAATTTGAGGACGGGGTAAAACAAATTCAGAAGCACGTTTTTCGCTCGTCGAGTCAGTTTAAAGAGCATAATCAAGACGGACAGGTGAATTCGATTCGCACGCAAGGTCTTGCTTTGGTATATCGATTGGGCCACCCGTACAAACGGGAAGCCCTGTTTGAACTTGGAGAAAGCTCTAACACTGGGCAACGCTTCGATGTAATTTACTCCGGTGTTTCGACTATTTTACCACCCTTGCAAATCGTTACGATGCATCCTGCGAAGGCTATTCTGGCAAAGAAGCTTTTGTTAAACCATTGTCTTTTGTTCAGAGCAACTGAATTCGCCGGATCCTTATGTAAAATTGACTCGCTTCAGTACGCCACGTTTTCTTGGCGAATTGCAAGAAAAACAGTTCTCACTAGAAAATCTGATTTATTTGTTGGAACGCCCGTCGACCTCTTAGGTCCTCATGGATACTGAATAAGGTAGAAACTTGATTCGTATTGTTGAATGAAATTATAATGCAAATGAGTACTCACCTCTTCACCGCGGATATTTCTGTATCGAATCCATTTTCCTAGCCGTGGTCGGTAATACTCAAGCATGTACGCTTCGGAAAACTCCTGACCTTGGCCATTGCCAAACCGGCCCTGTGTCGATGTCGCTGTGATCAAATGGATCGTATGTAAATCTATCTCGAGCCACTCCTTCGGGTCAGTCGTGATCTCGTGTTTCGGACACCACGCTCCACCGTCTATTTCCTTGTAGAGTCTGCAAAATGCACATTTCCTCCAATCAAGTCAACTGAAATTCTCTACACCACATTTAGATAAAGAAAGGCGACCAAATGTCAGCCAGGATAGGAGCTACAAATGTAATCTTTGGCTTGTTTCCGTTGGACGAACGTCGAACCGTCGCTGCGGACCGTGCGATGAAATTATAATTTATCGATCCACTTCGCGGAAGCGAATCATATGAATTAAAGATGAGCCTGTCTTATCTATGACGCGAGGCCACGAAAGAGCTGCCTCGATTGCTAATTGTATAGCTTTCTTTGGCGAATCTGCGCGAATTCATTTGCGGTGTATGCGACGCGTTGCGACTCAAGTCCGATCTCGTGCCGAGAGTTTATAACGTCATATGAAGGTATTATGTTAAATCAGCGACTCTTCGTAAAATGAAGATATTTCACAGCTTGAGCAAGAATTTTGCTAATTTACACATTTTTGTTTGTCATCTTGCCGGCTCTTGCATAAATAAATACTATACTAATAAACTAACTTACTATACTCTAACTTTAGCAATGTAAACGATGTAGCACATTGAGGTGCGAAACTTTAGCCGAAGCATTTTTGCAAAAAAACATATTTGTAACTGTTTGTTTCATCATACAGGGTGTTTGCCGAGAACTGTATAATAAAACGATTAATTATTATGCGCGACAAAACGAAGGCTCGTTACCTTTGATGAGGCATCGATAGAATTATCAGCTACAAGGTTTTCTAATTTGAATGGATAAAAGTACATACATGAGTGTAATATATAGGCAAATTTATTGAATTTGATGGCATATTAATTTATTCATATATGTTCAGAGAAAATATCCTATCAAATTAACACACAGGCTCCGCAATTCTTCCAGCTAGAAACTTTGATAATGTTTTGCAATTACGCTTCAGCTGAATTACAGAGCGTATATATGTTAAGTCGGTACGTTTTTTACAGTCTTTTATGTAAATAGAACCAACAGTTCATTCCAACTAATTGCTTGACTTGAATTTGTGAATTAAAACAAAATTAAAACTTTTCGATGCAGACATATAAAAGCATATAAATTTATTTTAACTTTCTAAAGATAATTCACATCTTTATTTAATGACTTTTTTAACACAAAAATAACATTAATCTACATTTTGTCACATTTAAAAAGCTACTTTGGAAAAATAAGCCAATTTTACTTTACAGACACTCTTCGTCGTTGGTGGTCTTGGTATAAAAGTAAAACAAAGAAACCGTCATTTCGGCAGTTAACGCATTTTAGATGAGTCCCATTCTTGTGTCTAGACGAAGTTGCATAAGATTCACAAGTAGTTCAACGGAATCCATAAAAAGGAAAATGAAATCCGCTAGGAAAATACGTACTCGGAAGATTTGGGAAAAATATAGAACTTATACGGTAACAAAAATTGAAGCGGTAAAAGAGCGTCGCCAAGTTGGCTGGCGCATCCTATGAAGTGTCATGGTTTAAGTGACAGTACAAGGTGCTTTGAAGGCAATAAAGTAGTAAGCACTGTACGCGCAGTGGCATTTACAGTTAACAGTTTCGTTGCTCGCGACACCTCCTGGCTTTTCTAAGACGTTCTATTTGGCGCTCATGTACGCGTGCGAACTCGACGATCATACGCCAGACCGTAACTCATAGACCATTAAGAGAAGGCAAACAGCTTTGATACACAGAACATCAAAGACATTCTGCTCCCTCATAGCGCTCCACTTATTCTGCTCCCACCATCGCTCCCAAAGTAATAACGACACGTAACGAAATGATACGCCTGTGCTGCGTAAAACATTTTCCTGGTAATCTATGGGAGCTGTAATTCGTAGCTTGAAGTATGCAAAGATAAAGCTTTACGTGTCACGTAAAATTGGAAACTAAATTTGGCTTGGTATGTGTTGATCTGGAATTTATATGAAATTGAATACATGTCTGTTAAAGATATAAACTTAAAGAATGTCCGTGATTATTTCTCAATTTCGTAAATTCAAAGTATGTGGCATGACATCAATAGAAGAGTAAAATTTTGGCTGAGTTCTTGTTCCTTACTCTTACACTGAGAATCTATCTTGAATAATGTATTTTTACTACGGAAAGTTTTGACTGGTGGGTGTCGCAGGAACAATTTTGCGACAGCTTTATCAATCGCAGGAGCCATCGACCGTTAGTCTAATGATTCTGAAAAGCCCGTCCGGAAGCTGCGCGGTAAAAATCTCAACATTTGGGTAATCTCATTTTGCCGAGCTGATGGACTGACACCTTTATTATTCCGAAATGGAAGTTGGACCGAAGCCAGGACGAAAAATATTTGCACCAGAGGACATGGAAAGTTTTCATTGTAATTGGGACAGGCGGGGTCGATATCGGCTGTGTTGTTATGCAAATCGAACGGTCGGCGTAACGAGCGGAAATTTGTGAACTCAATAAACGCCAAAGTCGAGCGAAGAGGACGGATGATAAGTAATGTCTTAAAGGATCGCGATGGTTACAAATGGATTTGCGGTCATTCGCATGCGGCATGCCGCGTCGTTAATCCTCATTCCCGAGTGAAGGTCGAATTGAGAGTAAGTGCTGGATACGCGGATTAATAGTACTGGTAGTTCGACTCGGTTTCCACGCCCGCGACTAGATGATGACAGACGCGCGGCCGATTGTGCTGCAAATAACATTTAACTCGGGGATCAATGATGGAGCTAGTGAGTTTATTTCCAAATAAATGAGTTCCAACAGATTATCAAGAAGTACAGATTCAAACTAGTTTTACAATCACACCTTGACACAAATGGAACGTTACCATAATATTATAATAAAGTTTCAAAATGTTGTTGCAGTTTGAAAACCGTATTCACAAAGTTATGACGTAAAGATTACATAATGTTTCAACCATGTTATATGATTGATTCAGTAGTGACAATTTGACATTTCAAAAATGTAATTTAAATGTCTAAATTAGTAATGTTCCCTAAACCTAAAAGGTTTAGTTTTGTTAGTTTACTTTGTGTTTACATAATTTTTTAAAACTATTTTAGCAATGGTTTTGAAATTAATTAACTAAATATACAGATTAATTGTTGTCTAATCATTTAGGTAATGTTATAATAACGTAATAAAAAACAGAGTTGCGGTAAAAAGGTTATGTATTTTTGTCCATTTTGGTCAAAACACGTACATTTTAATTATTAACTGAAACTTTATTGTCGAATTACTACAAATTTATAACAGACTTTGCCGTAACATTTTTACAAGTTTATTTCTGTTGGGATAAGAATTGGGAAACGTCTAGACAATGCATATTGTATTGACGTAAATATTGTATTTACTGACCGTGCATGGTGTGGTCCGACATTTCCATTCTCGTAGCTAGAACTAGCGCGGATGTCTTTGTCTGGGATTTTTCCGGACTCCATTCCCAATGGACCGATACATTGTGCTAGAACAAGAAAAAAGAAAATTATATTTAATTATACATAACAGTAATCGTTTATTTTGCGAACATGTCAATTGTGAACGCTAAAGCGATTCGGACGTAAATAGCCGGAGTCAATTTGGGGATCGTTACGTGCGTGAAAAAAGAAGTTATCAATTTGACAGTGTCAGCGTAACTCGGGGGAGGGTCCCGGACACTCGATTTCCCTGCACCGCTGGGTTCGCAAGGTAGGAGGCGCACACCCTTCCGTTCGGGGCTGTCACACTGGAGAATTATGAGCGTGCAATGAGTGGCTGGGCCGAGCTTCACTTCGCATAACTTATGTCCCGAGCTTACTTCTTCTCTCTTTATATCTTCTTCCCTTCTTTCCAGGATGTCTATAAATACGAGATCGAAGTCTGGCGCAGCGCAGCCGAGTGTTTCCGCGGATGTCGGCAGGAAGTAATGCACCAATCGATGCCAGTAAACTCGATACCGGGATAAAGAACTTTGTAACTGGCTCCGAATCATACCTTCGATTCAGATTACATCCAGTAGAGTTATGATGCTTTGTCGTGTGGCTTTCTGTTTCTGGACGGTCGGCAAGCTTCAATATTCAAAGAGAAAATAAACGTCTGCCAATTACGTATACAAAAAACGACAAGCTACCAACTTATTCCCAAGTAATTTTGGCTCTCTCGTTGTCGGTGTTGTTTTCCGTCCAGTTTTCTAGCGAACACGATGACAAATTCTCCGTTAATGGCACAGAACGGCGGAACATTTGGACTGCGGGTCGAGAAAACATTTCCTGCAGAGTAGTTACCAGGGATTTAAAGTTTTCAGGTCGGTTTACTGCTATTAGGAGTGGGTCCTCTCGGAGATTACTTCTTCTCTCGAGAGACGGAACTGGTGTGGGGTGTCCGAGTTCTGAGTTCAAAACCGCGGGGCGATAAGAAAGCGTCGAAGAGGCAACTCGTTTAGACTGAAAATCGGTTGGACAGTTTAAAGAACCGGATCGCATGTATGTTTCACACTGAGATATTGCTTTTTAGTTCGATGTTCTTGTCACCCCAGATATTAACATGAGATGATTAATGAAATGGTCGAATTTCATTTCCAAGCGTCATATATCATTCGACATGTTAGCTGAGAAACAACCAGGGGACGTGGTTGCGATGAATAACGCAGGGCTAGGTCGATTATTATGTTGATGGTGCGTGGCTAAGACGTCGCCAGGAAAAGTGTCCTGCTTTTATTCGTGGAGCTATATGCACCGATCCGTGCGCATTCGAAGTAGAAAAACGCGTTCTCCGTAATAAGATTTTCCACTCGGCTGCTTTGATTCCTCAGTGATTATTATTAATGATTGTATGTCGCAGACGTGCTTTGGCGCGCCTTCTTCTCAAATCATTTTCCCGGCTTTACGTCTCGCGAGCATGAATGTAAATTAATTAAACCGACAGACCCCTGCGAAAAACATATCGGCGTACCTTATTAACACGCGGAATTAAAGCATAAATCGCGAGTCTCTTAAGGACCCGAGCATCCCTTGAAACTTTCACGAACGTTTCTTGCTCGCCCGGATAATTGCTAGCGAGCTTTTAAATCACGCTTTCCGCGCTGTTTAATGATGAATTATTTTATCGCTTCCTCTTGTTTGCTCCGCATGCAACCATTCTTGATATTTCCAGTCAGAACATTCAGCGTTCAAGTTTTTTAATTAGTTCGGTATAAGTATACTGTCTGCAAAACTGAAATCCCCTTAGATCCAAACAAGTTCAGTTGGACCTTCGAAAATATTCTGCAATGTTTTTTAAACGTCTTTTCTTCAGCTGCTTCTTCCCCATTGCAAGTGTTAATGTAACTATAGAAACCTGAGTGCAAATCAAGATCGTTTTCACTTCTCCGGAGGAAATTAATTATGAAGAATAGCTGAGGCCATCGCCGCAAAGAAAAGCGAGCAAGTGAGGGAAAAGAAGATAGTTTGAGCAAGCGTCTTTCAAATGGCGCCACGGCGGCTGTCGGAACGGAAGTACTACTTTTACGCGCACCCTTTCCACCCCAGCATGAGGGGTTCTCTGATTTCGTGTTTCAGTGTAGCAAGTCAGAGCATTTCGTGCCGAAAAGCGACGTTGTTGATTCAACACACTTTTGCTCAAACTAAATACACAATTTTGTGGACACATAATTTGAAATAATAGACCTCCCTATGGCGCCACCTATGTTTGTTTACATTAACAATATTAAATATACTTTTGTGACAAATATCACTTGTGTAATTACAATAAAAGTACATTAAGCACAATCGTGTTTATTATTTATACGAATCTGATGTCATGAAAATTTGATGTACAAAATATATATAAGATAAAATATTTCTACTATGGAGACAGTATTTAATTTCAGAAATTATGTTCGTTACAGTAATTCCAATTTCGTAATTAAATATACGGTAAAAATGCACTCGTATAATGACTCTAAGAATCAATAAATTACATCGAATATAAAAGTTTCCTGCTAATT
>JABFQD010001157.1:0-19684 GCA_022817045.1 Psix sp. ZL-2020 | reverse complement strand
TGATTAATATTTAATACAATTCATAAAAGTTATCAAATTCATCAAATGGTTCTTCAATTTTATTTTTATGATAAATTTTGAAAAATTTAGTTTTTCCATTAATAGAAAATGATATCGTCTAACAATATATAAAAATAAAAATAGGTTATAGGCTTTGAAAGAAACATTTAATAGAAAGTATTTAATTTTTAATTTTAATATATCAATACCTTAACTTCTTTTTACAATTGTTATGACATCTGTTAAAATAATTTTAAATTGTACATTTACTTATTGTATTTTTTATACCTATTTGTAGGTATCAGAACAATACGAAATGCTTATCTAAATACAAATAATTACCACCATTTGACTCGAGATTTAAATTAAATTACTATTAGTTTTGATAATATTTTGAAGTTAAATATCTTGAAAAGACTGTGAATAATTATAGTTCTGACACTGTTGTAGGTTTGGAATCTGTTCATATTTATAGAAAGAAATAATTTTAATTATGCTTCATATTATATTAAACTTAAGAAACAATCGATTTGATCCATTTTTTGAAAAATAAAAAGATTTTTATGTGACATTTATAACAAAAGGTTTTGGGAATAAAACATCAATTACTGATATATTGTATGTAATATAGGGTAGCTCAATTGCAGTATGGTTTTTTATCAAACACAAGCTGAATATGCAATTTCAATTACTTATCAGGTAATCTTGACAGATAATTAAAAATTGATTTTATTGTTTTCAATTAACTTTTTTCAAAAAAAAAAAGTAATATATATATATGTATATACAATAAAATAAATTCGAATTAGATACATATTTCAGAAAAATTATTTTTATAATAACGCAATAACAGCTCAACTCACAAAATATAATTTATTTAATAAAAAAATTATACGCTTTATGATTTTCCTATCATATTCCGTTTTGTCAATAAAAGCAGGTACAATATTCTGAATATGTTATTTTATTTTCTAAATGGAGGACAAAAATTTTCTTTTCAAATGAAATTAATCAGTTCATTAAAAAATGAAAACGAAACTGGAAAACATTAAATTGAATTTTGTTTTAAATTAATTGCTCTCGATTGTTGTATAAGTTTCTGCATACTAAACATATGTAAATCTGTCAAGTATGTTTTAAATTTTTTCCTACGGACTTTTGTTTGAAGACATACACATTTGCATTAACGTTTGCATATATGCACTCGAAAACACATGCTCGTATAAACGCTTGCATGTATGTACCTGTAAAACATATATGTATACGTATGTGTCAGCATATATATTACACATATGCCGTTTGTATGCCGCATGCATACTATATACGTAACAACAAACCTAGGAAATTAATGTTGTAGTTACACTTTCAAACGACTCAGTGCAAAGGGATTCAAGCTTGACAATCAATTGCTATCTAGAAAGTATTTTCTCATTAAATTTATAAATATAAGGTAATAATATAATATAGTTTCAACACCTTTAATTTACTAAAACCAAAAATAATTATTTACCAAAAATATCAAGATTTACTAAAAATAGTTCACTATACTTATAATCACTTCACTTATATTAATAAAACTCAAATTGCTTAATTTGACCGCATCTTACAACAGAACAGTATTATTCCCCCAAAATCGCACATATTTTTACTAAGAACAAAATATCTTCCATGCAATAGAGAACAACCATCCAACTCTTAGAAGGATTTCAATTACTCGGACAAATTGCCAGTGTTCTAAAATCAAACCACATGCTTAGCAAAACTGAGAAACACAAAAATTGTCTAAGTACATGGTTTCGTTTCAGTAAAGAGAACGACGGAGTAGCTCTCTGTTACACAAAGAACGGTTTCAATTCGTGAAATATGTGTGCTCGGCTATTAGTTTAGCCAGTAAAATAAAAAATATGTAAATTTGCGACGTATGCTATTCTGTTTTTGAACGTTGACAAGTTATCCGTTTGCATTCGAATTTTTTAAAGCTCGTAGGTTCATGTTGTCTGAATATAAGAGGTAGAAACTAAAACTAGGAATAACTTCAGAGTGCGAAAATTCAAAGAGAATCATTGACACCAATGCATATACTGTAAAATTACTCAGTATAAAAAGTACACACTTCTTCAGCAAAAATCATAGTATGCAAAAATACACTAATACATTTCCTTAGAGATAATTGAAAAAAAAACTAGTCAAAGAGAAAACTGCATAGTTGGCTGTCCCGTAGAAAACGACCTCAATAAAAAAATGAAAAAGTGAACAATAATTCTGTCGTTATTTATTAATACATTCGGTGCATGAGAGGTACATGAATGTTCATTTAAGCAGTTGTACTTTGAACTTGAAAGAAAACAGCGTCAATTGCATAACGCTTAAAAATCATGTTTAACTTGAAAAAGCAATATAAGTTTTTCGAGTGAAAACGTGCGGAAAATGAAACGCAGCTTATTTTTACATTAACAGATGTACATGATATCAAATAAATATCAGGTACCTAAAAAAGGATAACTAAAAAGTACAAAATTTGCATTAATTTCTTTATTTTCCATCAAATTCGGTTATTTTTGGGTGAAGAGTCTTCTTAAATATCTCATTTACATTGTGAAAAAGTATATATGTAAGTAATTTAAGTGTATAATATACCAGAAATTACAATTGAAAATGACTGGTATACATGAGACTAACTCCACAAAAATTGCGAAATAAATTTGTACGAAAGGGAAACATTTGGATTACATCTACCTAATAGAAATTCTTAAATATCGTCATAACACATCAACAAATTTGCTTAAATATACGAATAAATTAAAGAAGGGAACAATACACATTTGGAAATGATGTAATATAAAATTTCATATTTCATTGCATCATAAACATCATCTCGTATGAATAACAAGATTGTCGTATTATTAGAAGGATTATGCAACTAATAATACTAGTCTCTCACTTTGATCAGAATATTTTGATCTTTTTATTCTTTAAGTGATTACAAAAAGCGATTTGAAATCGCGATTCTTACAACATAAATGACATGCGCATCAGACACGGAAGGGACCATAAATTCTTTTACTGACGAGCCATTGAAAATCGCGCTTGATAATTAATTATCGTATTTTGAATACATGAATTCAAAATTTGTTTATTGTATGAAACACATGTTCGATTGTCTGTAGAATAAGTCGGTCGATGCTCACGTCCTTTATTGAGTGATAAAGTTCCATAATGTAACATTGTCTATATATTACAACAAGAGGTTTAATTCTTGCTGTCATTTATCTTATTTTATAAGTATTTCTTTTATAACGTTTGTAATTTATATAAGTTTATTTTTCTACTTGGATCTTATAACTGCATATTCATATATATATATATATATATATATATTTTATTGACGTTAAGGAAATTTGTTTCAGGATTTAACATGTCCATTTTTTAATTCGGCAAAAGTATAATACAAATATTTGGTCAGTTTGGAAGCATAAAATTAATAACATTAGTATCTTCTTAGCCGTTAACATTAGTTACGAATATCTTTATTCGGATGAAAGATATTTGAAACATTACAGTTCTTGTACTTTAAGATAAATCCTCTACTTCAAAGAATGATATTCTTTGAAGTCGGAAGAGAAATTTATGGTATGATTAAGAGCCCATTCATAGTAAATGCACGTGTTCACGTATGACGCGCATTTTGCATTTGATTTCGACAAGAGAACATTATGTGTCACAAGCAGACACGTTCGTTTACTCTTCGAGTTCCAGATTTGAAGCCGAACAAATTATGAAAGATGAATTAAGAAAACAAACAACATTATATAATTGAATTTACCAACAAACAATGTGCAGGATATTTAGAATACTTATTATTTGTATAACTTTGAATAAATCATCCTTTAATCTATATCGTAAAAATGGAAATATATATTGATGATACTGAATATTCCTCATATTTTAGACTCAATGTAGGTAGTATTTTGTGATCATAAAACTAATAAAAGACAAGGAATGAAACAAAAAAGATTTATTATGCAGAACACGAAAAGTAGTTTCGAACACAAATAATACTCTATGTGAAAATCTTTTTCTTTATCCTTTAAATAATTTTTTAGAGTTACTTCTTTCTCCCATTACTTCTAGACTAAAATTGTCAAAATAAAACGTCGGCAGGATCTTCTACGGTTGTTTATAAATTAAATAAGTAATGCTTTATGTAAGACACAAGCAACAATTCGAAAATAAACTCAAATTCGTATCCATTTTTGATTTTTCTCTTTTATCCCTTTCTGTTATTTTATTTTATTTCCCTTCAATATACTGTTGAATTAATTGTCCCAAACCTCCGCAGGTTTGCTGTACTGTCGTAAACATTTTAACGATTTCTCATAGAGAGATCTCGATAAAAGAAATATCAAGTTTGTTTACATAAGTGAAACGCGCGCGTTAAAACTAATCATAAGTTTAATTTAACATTTAATCGGTTTTACTTGATATCGAGCATTTACGATTTCTCCTGTCTGTGTTTGTGCTTTTTGTGCGTTCGTGTACAGAGAAATATAAAAAAACTAAAACGTTTGAAAGCTTTCAAACTAACTAAACCTTTATTTCATAAATTTCAACGTTTATCCTTGCCTTCTTCCAACCTAAATGGTTAGTTCCATCTTTTTCGTTTAAATTATTCGCTCCTATTTTTTTATAAAAAAAGAATGCTTTTTATCTTTGGTCGAACCATAGCTCATTGTAATAACATACATGCATGCGATAACATATATTTTGCGGCGACGCGAAGTCATTACAAACTCTTTAGCTGCACACTAAATCGTTCAGATATCATTTTGTCATTCCCATACCACAGCAAAAGTGGACTATCTTTGAAATAAAGCCGAATTGAAATTCATTGTTCAGCATTCAAAAAAACAACAATCCATCTTCAGATTGAATTGAACTTTTTGACTATCATTCATAACATTGTCAGTGTCAATAGTTAAGTACATTCCTACTTATACTCTTTTCAGATTTTAAAAATGTTTATACAATTTCCTCGTATGCTCATATAAAAAGAAAAGTATACATGATAATATCGACTGGATGTGATTTATTTGAAAATTTGTGCATTATTTATATTTTCATTCGCCAATACATCTGATTTTTTGCAAAAACTTTAATTAAGCGTGAGAAATGGAGCTTGCTGGAAGAAGCAAGGGAGAGTTTGCCGAATTGTCTGCATGGTTGGGTACGCTATCATCCGAAGACAGTGATTGGTGTATTTGGTTACTGCCGATTGAAACTTTCGTTAAATAAAGATGAGATGTTTGTACTGTAGACGAGCCATTAGATCGCGTACCATTTCCCGTTGCTGCCGAACTGTTTATTGCGAATGTCTGATGCGTAGATACAGTGTTTTGACCTTCATCGCACAGTTCATCTGAGATTGTTGGAATGCGATCGTCTCCCTGTGCTGGATAATTCACTGCTGGGATCATTTGCTTCTCCCCTTGTAACCAATACGTTATCATTTTTCCTTTGCCCTGTGAAACATTCGATTAATTTATAGGTATTTATCAACACTTCTAACTTACAACTAATGAACAGATCAAATTTAAACTGCAGAAATTATATGAATTGATGACTAAAAAGCCAACTCGTTACATTTTATACGAAGCAATATTTAATAACATGAAAGTCTTCATTGAACTCGACTCTTAATTCTAATGGTAACTCATTGTTATTTGTAATTCAAATAACAATTTATTCTTAATATTCATATAATTCATTATTATATTAATTAGTGGAGTAGTTGTTTGGAATAATTATGATATATATAAATCATTTATTCAAAATATTTATTCAGTAATTAAAAGTATACTTTCAATGAAAACTTTTCAGCTAAATTTATTCGTAACCGTTGAAAATGTTACACACCTTTAGCGTGACTTCCCCTCTTAGTTCCAAGATAAATGTGTCAAACGTATCCAGGATTTCTTTAGTTTTCGGACTAACATGAATCTTAAATGCTGTTGAAAAAAATGAAAAATTACTATGGCAATTTTTTTATTTCATATATTCTCGTTTTAGGTAAAACATTTTTCCAATAAATTTGCCTTAGTTATTGATTTTCTTGCGTATTTAATATTTGTTGAAACTCTTTTTTAAGTATTCTTTAATAATATTGTATTGTCGAATAGAGCAGAAGTCATAATTTGCATAATTTTAAAGTAAATACTTATTCTGTGTTCATTATATCCAATTTCAAATTTCAATTGAACTGTAGAACCAAATTTAATTAAGTCGTTCCTGTTGAAACTTGAGTCAAAACAATTGAAAATATGTTAGACTACTCCTAAGACTCTTCAAAACTAGATTCTAAACAATTCTTCTGTTCAAATTCCAGTGTACCGATTACCAATATTTCTAAAAGTAGGACATAATTAAAAAAGAAAAATGTCAAACATATATTGAAATTTTTTGCGAAATCTTTTGATCCAAATGCAAAATCTGATAAAAAAGCTCTAAAAGTCACATATTCGCTTGAGTTATTCATACACTATGAAAACTTCTCTTGACTAGACAAGTTTTTTTATGAAAGCTTTTATCAGTTTTTTTAGTTGTTTTTTGGTCGGTAAAATAATTCGATAATGCAATTAAACTTTTTGTTATTTACTCAAATTTCTTTGATTGAAGTCAGAACCAATTACACAGATTATTAAAGATTAACCATCTGATTCATCTCCGTAAAAAATAAATCTGATTTATTTGTTCTTCACTACCTTTATATAACTTGTAAATCCTTTTCATAGAATATTGGACAGTACGAGTTTCTATTATTGCATGTGACAGAAATTCCTTACGATATAATAACTTCTGATTTTAAATAAAAACATTTTTCCAGCAACGCTGATTATTTTTGTACTCGTAGAAGAATTTATCAAAATGGATTTTTCTCTCAGTCAACTTGATTGTACATTTATAAAACTAGCTTACCTTCGCCATTGCTTTCCATTCTTGATGCAGTATTTACCGTATCGCCAAATAAACAGTATCGTGGCATTTTTAATCCAACCACCCCAGCAACAACTGGTCCTGAAAATCAATTATTATATTTAATTAACTGTGCCAATGACCAAATTCTAATTCTCGATTGTAAAAAATTGATGTTATGTTTAAGGACTTTCAAAATATGCAAGAGTTATGAAACTCAGCGCATATGAATTCTAAAATGAAACCAAAGTTTAACTTGAAACGGTAAAGTAGGGCGAAATTATTCTACAATGCTATTACCCTTTTGCATATTATTCATCTTTATCAATTCTTTCGATTCGCTTTCTTACGTCTTGTTCAATAATCGTTCTCAATTCTTTCATCAATAGTTCCTGACTTCTCCGCTAAGCTTCACTTTAAAAGTAATCTTGGAATTTCTTGCCCTACTAATATTCTTTTTTATACTTGTTGAGGCGTATACTTTCAAAACCCAATATTTAACTTCATTTTTGCATATTGTTTTCATAATGAATTTCAAAAGCACTGTTTATATTGTGAATATAAATTAGTGAAAATAAACATATTTCGTTCCAGCGAAATGCTAAACACGAATTTACGAAAATGCAATGTATAAACAAAATCAAAATGCTGTCATTTACGCGATAGAAAAAAGTTTATTCATCAAGTTTTATAAAATGTTATGTTAAATTATATCTTCAAATAAATATATTATTGGATTCATTTTTCCGAAAGGTAACTAAGCGATTCAAATGCGAATATAAATTTCGTATGTGCATATTAAATTGTATCATAAATTTCAACACCTCTTTTTTCATTTTCTTTTTGTTTATGTTTTTCATTTTACTCAATTTTATTCGATTTGAATAACTTTTAATAAAAATAACTTGAATTTATTTTTCATATATTCATGAAAATACAATATACTTAATATGTAAAATATAAAAAACCAATAAATATTTCTTCAAAAATAATCACTTAATATTTTGAAATAAATGATGCAAATTTTAAAATATCCTTTGTATTTTTCAGGAATAAAATTGAAATTTTCGTATGCATATGTTATAATTTATTTATTTTACCTGAGTGAATCCCTATTCGAAGTTTCAATTGTTCGTGTGGTCTATTGCGAATTTCAAAAGTCTTTACTCTGTCTCTTAATGCTAAACTCATTCTTGCAATTTCTCTGGCATGCAAATTGCCATTTCTAACAGGTAAACCGGAAACTACCATGTATGCATCTCCTATAGTTTCAACCTGAAAAATGCATTAAATATTATTATTAATTCATTAGTTAACACAAAGATAATAACTCGTAATGTTTATCTATTAAACATGTTCAAGTGTAATATAATTACTAACCAAATAACACTAACCTTATAAACATCGAAGTTTTCAATTATCGAATCAAAACATGTGTAAAGATCGTTCAGAAACGTAACAATTTCCAGCGGGTCACTCTCTGCGGATAAACTTGTAAAACCAACAATATCACTAAAATAAATAGTAACTTGATCATATGTTTCGGCGCTAACACTTTGTCCTAATATTAATTGCGATGCTACTGATCTGTAAATGTAAAGAATATATTTTGTTATACAATTTATATTGTTCTTAACTATTCATGACTTAATGTTTTTTACATAACTCTAATCATCAAAGAACAATTTACAAATTATTTGTTTTGAGAAACAATAAAATTCTATTTTAAAAAGATATAAAAAATCAAATGTCAATAACCATTTTATAATGTCTTGTTATCGTTAATTGTCTTCGTTATCGTGAATATTACGGGGAAAACATTTTTAAAATATGAAAAAATTATAGATTGACCTATGAATGAGAAAGTGCTAATCGAAGGAAGATTTGATTAATGTTTTAAGTGATCCAAATGATTTAAATACGTCAAATCTTTATTGATTGTAAAAGGAGAATTATATTCGTTGATGCTGTTTTTATTAATAGCTTCAAACAATATTGAAACTCAAATATTTGATTTTCAATATGTAATAATTTTATGAGTAAAACAATACTATCACAGTAAGTCATTTTACGAAATTGACAAATGTCATCTTTCTTGATCCTTTCTTCCAGACTTATAAAAATATCTCTTTTTATATAGCATTTCACTAATAAGTGTACTTACGACTTAAGATGACGTAAAAAATAATGAACAGGAAAAAAGAATTAGATACAGATTCTATGAAGTTACTCTTTCTATCTTCTTTGACGTCATCGAACAACGCCACTCGTAAAAGAAACAAGTACTTAAAAATATCTTGATTAACTTTTATATATATAACTTAATATCAAAGAAAATATGTGTTGCGATGTATATATATCGTCACAATGTTTTTCAAATCAATAGTATTTTCATGAAAAAAATCGTCGCATTGTTCATTTATTATATATACATATAATTTGTAAGTACATTTTGTTGTATAAATAGTAACTAAAATCATATAAAATGATTACAAAGATTACATTCATTTTAATGTAAAATATCAATAATGAATCAAAGATAGTGAAAACTTACTTTGGTAACAACTGATAAAGTAATTCTTCACATTTCCTCTTTTCTTCCAAGTAATCAGCAGTTCGTTCTTCAACAAGCGTTTCCAAATTATTCGCGTACTGTTCCATACGGGAGAGCAAATCATCCAGTATATTGCTACTTTCATAGTCTCTAAAAATGAATACGAGTATATATATGTAGATACAATATATAAATCACTCTGAAGGGAGATAAAATATAAAACCCAATATAGTGTGATAATTTTGACATATCTTGCGGAATGCCACCTTCCCTCCGAAATTTCCGGAGCCACAATCATGACATATACATCATGATGTGACAACAATATAATAAATAGGCCGAGAATCAATGGATTTTGTATCAAGATATTAACATACGTGCGGTTTCCCACAAGCAAGTCGATGCTATGCATACATTTACAGAATAAAATGTATTTTTTTAGAAAAACTCATATTCCTCTATCAATATCCACAAAAATATTAAGCTGTTTTTCGTCATATCGATTTCTCTGGTTTAAATATTTTTTGATACATTCTAGCTATTTATATTAATAATATATTGTGTTTTTCTCAATGTGAATTAACAAATTTGAAATAGTAATGAAAAACGAAAATCATAAATTTATAAATAAATTATATCATTGAAGCATTCTAATTTGTTCGAAGCAAAGCTACAGATTTCTCAGTCAGCTTGAGCGGCTGACTTAATCCGAGCATTTATCACTGGGTATTCGTTCTGTTCATAAAGAATCAAAAATACGAGAAGTAAATGTTGATAATTCGTTACATATTTAAATTGCGCAATTTACTCACTTTATATGTTAATCATTGGACTATTTCATTACAAACTTCATATTCTCTCACTCACGTATTACACTATTCATGAATTATTGCTTCGAAAAGAGAGAACTTATAATCATAAATTCATATTATTCCAGAAGTAACGCTTTATATTTTTAACGAAAGTACTAAGTTAAAAATATGACCGGCGATTAAATTTGTTTATTTTTTAATCTGCGTATAAAATTGCACGTAGTTAAATAATGAAACGTTTTTTTATAAAATTATTTAACTTTTATTTCCATACATAACTATGAAATATCACTTATGAGTGAAAGCATTTTGACTGTACTACAGTAGTCAACAAGATTCTTGACGAAACTGGCGCAACCAACATTCCACAGTCAGGTATGCAGTAATAGCAACGCTTGTGTACATTTTTTCCACTTTTCGTACTCCCAATAAAATAAACTTGAATACTCACTTGTTTATTTTACGTATAGCTTGTTTTAAAGCTGAAAAATCTGGTCGATCTGCAGAATCTGGGGCCCAGCATCGACGCATTAAGTTCGCCACCTGTACGGTTCAAATTTTCAAATTACCTATTTTGAAAAGTCAACTTGAACTCGAAATTACTTTTTTCTAAATCTAAGTAAGCGAAATGTTATCAAATATTTTTCATATATTTAATACCACGAAACGAAATTTGATAACGAAAATATTATCATAAATATTTAGATATATGAAACTAAATCGTATATGTAGAATTAGTATTTTTGGTGATTTATTCTTTGTTGAATCTTATTTTATTTAAAAATAACAAATATTAAATAATCCATCTAAAATAAAAAGTGCGAAAGAACGTCATGAAAACCCATTTATTGAAGTGAATTCTGACATTAAATTCGACGCTAAAACGCAGATTTGGTCTACTACTGATTGAGCTAAATCCAACAGCGTATATTTCAAAGTGAATATAAGGTGTTTTTAATTAAAATATTCTTTTAGTGTCAAATTTCATTAAAATATCTAGAATCCTTTTTGTTCGATAATTTGTATCAAAGAAGATTATATCTCATATACTTGTGAAACTTTTTACTATGTTAATATTTAGTTTCCAATTTACTTGTTCAAATATAAAAATGTAAAAATAATTTAATGCGATTTGCATTTACTAAATAAATAATAATATTAAAATAAGTGAATTTCTTGTCTAGAAAATACAAATTTTTGTTCTTAAAATATTAGATAATACTGTTTTTTTTTATGATGAAGTGACACCTTTAAAAATTATTCGTCACCAAATAAACTGTGTTTTTCTTTTGTCAGCATAAATTCAGCTCTCATGAGGTGATATTTTTTTAACAACTAAATTTATTACAAGTTCGAAAATACACTTTTTTCGAACAATTCTCTAAATAAATACTTTTAATGAATGTTAATTGAATGAAAACTTTTATATTTACAAATGACGCAACTCTTGATTATTTACTAAATGTTACGTTACATTTACGTCAAATTGAATATCAAATATTTATTGGTTAACAAATTATGAATGTTAAAAAAAAGAACTTCGTTGGAGCATTTGTACGGAAATACGACACATTAGTCAAGAACTTCCAATTACACGTTGAGTTATAACGATATAAATATTTTGTAGCGAATAAAAATTGTGATTTTTCAAGTGAATATATCCCCAGAAGGAAAATAAATAAAATCCATCGGTTCGGTTTTCGAATTTTATAGGTAAATTACGATTAGTGGAATTTAAATCATTAAATCTATTAGATCGAATTTGTAACATGAAGTTGTAACTTACAAGATCTCAAATTCCCAAAACATTTGATGAATTACAAAGAAAAGTTGAAATCGATACTAGTAATTTTAGAGAACCAAAATTGTTCAATCAGAAAGTCAAAATCGAGTGCCAAATTGTTATCAACATTTGACCTAGTTTCCGATGAATAAACACTGACCACAGTTATGCGTTATTATTTATTTGACCGACAGCGATTAAAAGTTCAAAATAGAAAATGAATAACTCAAAAGTAATTGAAGCATATTTTTGAATCGAATTAGTTGCAAATGGGTGGAGTAAAATGGTTTAATAAATTGAATATGAAAGATATAAAATTGAGTTTATTAAAATGTTTTGAGTGAAATCCTTTTAGAAGATGAATGATTAACAATCGCTTACCTCTTCGTCAACGGTATCGTCTATTAAAGGCCTTAATGGCGAACCACTTGGCCTTCGTACTCCTTCAATAATTTCTGAAACAAAAACGTTTTGATTTTGAAGCACCTCTTAAAGAGGTAATTAGAAATGTCTAGATATATTTATAATTATAATTAAAATGAAGGATGCAAATGCACAATGAACACGAGAGCGTAATGAATTTGAGTATGTCATTAAATATACGCTCGCTGACAGACTCGTCTAATAAGAAATGAAATATGGCCCGTGATAATTTAAATAAATACAACGACTCATATATTAATGTTGATCAATATTTTTTCGAGATGCGATACTCTTGAATTAGAACATAATACAAAATCTCACGGAATACTTAGAAGCATTAATATTTGATCCCAGCTCTTGTAATTTATACATGAACTTTCGAAGCTTTTATACGCACAGGTGAATTTTACTTTGCCTTGAAATTCTGTTACATGTTTTAGATGCTTTTATGCATTCACAAAGTCATTGTCAGTCAAAGTGACCGTTGCTGGAACACCAGTGTTACATTATAACCAAGAATGAAAAACTCCATCGACGAGTAAAAAATGTAAAAATGTTGTTAACAAGTTTGAAGAAAAAAATTACCCAATAAACTCTCTGATGACAATGTTTCCAAATGAATGTTCGCTATTTTCTATTTGATTTAGTTTATTTTGTAAACTCAATTGCAATATCGACAATACTAGACGCGTGACAAATAATCATATTTGAATAAAACGTAGTTACTTTTTATACGTACGTTCGCGTTTAAAAATAACACTCCTATATTTCAACTTTCGACTGTTTTCACTCAAGAACAATACGAAAATATTTAAACTGTCGAGTGATTGATGATGCACTTTTTTAGCCTGATGGAAATATGCTAGCTAATTGGAAGAACTTCATAAATAATTATCGGTAATTCATCAGGTGAAATTGAATTACACAACGAATATGTACGAAAAATGAAATTAGTAACGCTAAGAATAATAGCGTTATTTTTTATTCCAGATAACTAATGGTGAAATTCAACTGAACCATCTTTGTTCATTATATTTTTCAAGTCGAAAAAACAGTCACGTTTTGTTCACTTGAAGTGAATATTTTTTATCTCGATTATTCTTCTTGGGCAAATTAAACAAAATGAATAGTTTACGTTAATAGAACGCAAATATTTTCTCATTACTCTAAGTAATATATAATCACGTCTAATAGTTAATAATTAGCCTCGTGAAATCTGTTCTGGAAAGCGATGAATCTTTGAAAACTATTCCGTAAGTTAGCTCTTAAATTACTATTAATTTTACCGAAACACGGAATACTTGTGCTGAAAACTTGAACAACCTGACATTGCTTATGTGCATTTTTATTACATTAAATCCGCGACAAAATTCTTTGCAAAGTCCGGAAACCTTTTGTGACCAATCAATAAATAGTGGATGAGTTCGAAATTTCTTCAATCAATATCCAAGTCAGTCGTTTAAATATACCAACAGCACAGATTCTGTATTTTTTACTATTTATCCAGCGTAAATGTGGCATCGATTATAATTTATTCTCGGAACATTGTTCGAATTATAGCACTAAAATATTTGCCTCGGCATCCAAAATCGTGATTTAAAATAATACAAGAAATACGGCATTTGAGATAAGAATTGTACAAGGCTGACGCGACTCTCCAGTGGAGGTCAATTTCTTCATTTCTTTCTTTTGTCAAAGCATCCTTTTGTCAAATACAAAAATATGTATTTCTTACCGCTTCAGCCGTCCCCTTAACATCAAATTGGCTCAATTTCTTAAACCTCACCTTTTTTATGTTATTTTTTATAAAACTCCGCTTCTCTACAACCATTCTCTTCGCAATACTTGTAAATTTTCGTCATAAACTGTACCTACATTTTCATCGTATAAAATCGTCGAATTTTATTGTTTTGTTATCAAGTAATGATATTTCTCGAAAAGTGAGCAGACAACAAATCGTAACAACATGCAATAAAACTCATCATCATAGTTGGTACAGAGCATTCGACTGAAATCAAGTATCAAACTTATTTATTATCTTTCATAAAGATTCAAGATATCTGTAACAATAAAAAAAATAGTTGCCTGCTAGAAGGAGCAAAAAGTGATTTACAAAATGTTTATATTACTTTGCAGAAACAGTTTACTAATAAAACAGTTTTAATTATGAAACCACTTTTCTACTAATTTTCTCCAACTGTTTCGCAGTTGTTTCTGTGTATAATTATTCATCTCGATCTTTCGTTTGTTTGGAAACAAGAATTCTGAATAAAAAAGGAGACAAGTTGAAAAAATAACTTTGTTGTAATTTAACAATTGAATAATTAGTAAACTTCCATTTTTTTGCTTAGAAAATTCAAAAGATTGATGCTAAGTCTAATGAAATTGATCTGAAACACAGTTTCAAGATATTGGCTAATGAACAAGTTTATACTTCAGCTCGATGAAAGTGCTTATATTTTACTAAGATGATACTTTACTTTACATAACTGCTAACAAATGGATTAGTTCGGTCTAAACTTTTTACACAATACCCAATTACTCAACTTATAAAACTGACAAGCATATCTAGATTTTGAACGAGTTCAAGTCAAATTGCACATACTATGTTTGTAAACGTCTTCCAGGTATAAGCTGCAGTATTCGCAATTTAATGTGCAGTGTGGTCTGCGGACCTCTAGCAGAGGACTCACAGCTCTTCTAGGACTAGCGCCATCTTCCGGACTTGCACCTGGTATAGTTGGCAGTGCGAGGTTGCTTGAACTCGAAGAGTGACTTTTTTCTCCCATGATTATTCACTCAACGGTTTGTCTAACGAGCTAAACCAAATTTCGATTCGACTACGTTAAGGCTTCCATTATTTGTGTGTGTGTTCGTAATTTTTACAACTTTTGGCACAGCATGATTCATCATTCACCTTTCTAGAGTTCGAACATAAATCGTGGCGATTGAATAAAAGCCCAAAATTTGGATTATGAATGGATTATAGAACATCGAGTATTTAGGGCTGTGGAAAAGGATGAAATCGTTTCAGTTTCGCTCGACTTTATGAAATTGAATTTATACATTTGTTGTCTCCGACTACGTCGTGCAAAGGTTTCAATAATGAAGTAAGTTTTCACAACTCGAATAAAAATATAGTTATCACATGAACGCAACGACACAACTTAGGAGAGATACATTGTCATTGTGAACTCAAAAGTGTATTAAATAAGTTGAGACAAATGTAAAAGTATGTTGTAACTTTTGTATTAGTTCGGCGAAGTGAATTCATAATGCGTTTTCAAATAAGTTAAACGTGCGGCTTCGAAATAAGAAGTTAATTTGTTCCGTTGTTAGTCATATTACGCTGTCCCTTTCATTTCGTTATTCTCTATTACATTACTTTTAATTATGCAAGCATATACACTGTAAAACAATAGATTTCATTAGTCGCTTGAAATTTCGAAGTTCCGAGTTCTTCTCTTGTACCAAAATTTCATTCAATCATAGCTACGATTGAATGAAACGAGTCAAACATAATAATGCGTTGCAAAATTACGAATATTTATGTCTGCAAACCGCAAAAAGTAAATAATTTTGTAATAAGTTTCAACTAAACCGCAATATTCCGCATAATTCTGCTGAAATATTAGAGAGATGAAAAGCGCGTTACGTCTTTTTCAACAAGGTTGTTGTGTACTTTTATAAAGAGTTCAAGATGTAAATTATTTATGTAAATAACTTTACATGGAGAAAAATACTCTAATAATAAATATTATTCATTTGCCAGGAACATTAAAACATAGTTAATATTATTAATGGAAAATTAAATGTTACTAAACTTGAATTTAACATACGAGGAGAATAAGAGTGACGTTAGTACAAAAACCACTGAAATATTAATCACAATTTGATGAAATAGCAAGAAATGTTATTTTGTTATTAATAAAACTTTCATGAAATAACAAAAAATTCCTTCTAACAGTCATTTTTCACGATATTTTGCAATGTTTAATGTCATTAAATTTCGCTCGACGTTTGAGTGATTAACATTCGTCCCTTAAATATAATAAAAAATGTTCTTTTTCACGTAGCAATATAACTATGGAATGAAGTGTAAACAAAAAATATATAAAAATGTATCATTACTTTATAGTGAATAATTTATAGTTCAAAGAAAGGTACGATTTGACCTCGTAAAAAATTATCTTCAATAATAAAAGAAGAGAAATGTGACTAAAAGTGATTTCAAAGAAACATGCATCATTAATGTAATGTAGCATTATAAATTGACAGTAGATTTGATATAAGAAATTACTTGTAATATTATAGTAGTTATATTAATCATCTTTTTTTTCTTTTTGCGAATAGGTGTATTTGATTTTTAAGACCCCTTAGTGAGCAATGAAATTTGCAATTATCAAACACTGATTCTTCGAAGATGAAAACAAAACATTTATCCTAGCGTTTGCCCAGAAGTAATGTAATTTTTAAGATGCGAGTAAAAGCTTTTGCCCGAAAGCTTTTGAAATGTAAAATTCAATTAAAAACAGAAAGACGAGAATCAGCTCAAAGCTGGAATGAAATAAAACTCAAGTTTTGATGATACGGGAAATTGAAATGACTGTAAAATTTAAGCGTTTTTGCGGTCAGTACACACTGGACTTCATGGCCATCTACGACAAACGTTTTAATTATCTAGGCTACAGTTTACAAAAAAGGGAAAAAACTCACGAATGTTTTATCTTCTTGATAACTTGAAATAAGTGGAAATATTTGCATGTTTCGAATGCGCCGTTGAAAATATTTGGAATTCTACTCCGCTTCTTTGCTCTCGCGTTTTATGCTCTTATTTCGATATTTCGTTGTTTCGCACACGTTATTTTATTTTTACCTCGATTATTATCGTTTTATAGGTACTCCAGCTTTAACTATAATCGTTTTACTATGGAGCAGATCAAACGCAACGCGAATCACAGGTGCGAGATAAAAATTGTCAGCTCAAATTTTGCACGTTTACATCGCGCAAATCGGATGAAATATTCATCGATGTACATTCAGGATATTATATTCGTTTACGTAACGAGGTCATTTCATCTGAAACGTCACGATTTAATGCAGATATAACTTCGCTTGACAAGAATTGATAGAGGCAAAAGGAACGCCAGGATTCCTTTGGATATGTATTACATAACTTATAAACGGTTTCAATGTGTACAGATTTCAACGATCTAATGAAAACGGTATATACTAAAGACGCTAATGATATGGGGCTACGTTCAATACGATTGTCAAAAATTTATTGGGTCATGAATGATTCAGCACTCTAATGCAACGTACACATTGTTTTGTAATACTTATTTTATACATTAGCAGGAGACAGTAAGCTTCATTTTTTATCGGCCGGGGATTTGATTACATAATTAATTGTGATTATTAATTGATCAACAAAAAGTGCGTTGAATTCTATGTTGAAATAAAAAATGTTACAGCTGATATCATATATTCATATCACGTATCCAGTGAAATGAAAATAAATAAAATATTATGTGTATACTATGTAGTTTATGTTACACTATCCCTAAACAAGCGATAACAATTTCGTGACAAAAGTCGCTAAAATATTACTAGGCTCTGAATTGTGTATTTGGTTTTCTGAAAAACACAATAGACTAGAATATAGAATATTTTCACTAAGGCAAACAGAATCTAGCTTTAATTACGATAATGTATCAGAAGGGAGTGATAAATTATTGCAATGATCGGTGCATTTTTATTCGGTACTGTATATTTCTTAATGCAGCTGGATGATAAACGATGATTAATGACACTTATTCAAAAAAATGAGGAAAAGGTGCAGTAGTACTTTTACGCAGATTATTGTTGACTCGGCGCGGAAGGTGTCGATAAATTTGTTTGTCACGTCTAGTTAAATTTTGCGCGCGCGCACGAACTTTATATTAAATAATATACACATCGAAAAAATAAGCATATTGAATCGGTCATGGTCGATGCCAAACGAATTGAATTGAAACTTAACTTTTTACAAACTTGGGCAAACTAACTGGCTAGGATCAAATGAAAATTAGCGCAATTCAGTGGAAACTAACTACTGCAGGAGATGCAACACTATAACTAAAAATCTGATAATAAGGTGTAACCATGTTAAGCCTGACGAGCCTTAAATTAAATGATCGAATTAACTAGACAACTAGAGATAGTTCAACCAGATTCTGCTAATTCAAGGGGAAATTGTTTATACGGTACAGAACTCGTCAACTTGAATTTTGTGCTCGTTAGAGATGCATATTCTGAGATACCAGAATATTTGCGAGTTTTGTAACGTCAAGTGATAATTGGATATTTTGATTTGCGAAGTATAATGAAGTGAAAAAATGACGAAGCGTAAAAAAATTATAAGCTGGATTTATAATGTATACAAAGTGTTGCTGAAATGTTAGGAGGGAATATAAATATTTTAGAAAAGTTGATAAAAGCCATAAAAATTATGAGAAACAGTTAAAGATGGATGAACAAATTCGTGAAGTAGTCTCGTTTTTACAGCTCTAATTTATTTTTACCTCGATTCACCCTACAAAGCTCACGATGCGGATAATGAAAAATCCTTTTCCCGCTGATCTTTATTCAAAATTAATATTAAATATATGTGAATAATACTCGAATGAGATAGATAATTTATGAAAATCTATTTAGAACCGTTTATTAATAGCTTCGAAAAATGGACAATACGTGATCAAAGGGTGTCATATAAATGTAAATTAGTTAATAAATAAAGTTTCGACATTATTATGTCACAGAGTGAAACATTCATCTTACGATCATTCGTTTATCGTGGTCATCATTAATGCATAAATTAAATGCTACGCAAACTTGTTCTCTTTTTCGTTCAGTTGCGATGGTTTCGTTAGTTTTAGTTCCGTAACTTGATTTCGTTTAAAAAAAACATTTGATAAAAAGTGACATTTTTTTACGTCGGAGGTTGAAGTTATAGCGCGATATAACATACTTCTACAAGTTTCGATTTTCTTGCAGAAATTCGATTTATACCGAGCTTCCATCTTGATTGTATATTATAAATTAAAAATAATAGTCTCAACAAATAATGTTAGATGAATTGAATAACAACAAGGACTGTTTTAT
>JABFQD010001156.1:0-19687 GCA_022817045.1 Psix sp. ZL-2020 | reverse complement strand
CAAATAAAAAATAAAAGAAAAAAAATTGTATAGGTCACTTTTTCTACGTTTTATCACTTATATACCACCACGAGCAACACTTTAACGCTCAATTTTGTCAATCATGACAAATTACATTCAGTTACTTTTTATCTGAATTTTTTGTTTGATGAAAATTGATTTCATAATAAAATAAAGAAGAACAGGTCAAATTCCAAGTAAAATAAATACAATAAACAACTAAATTAATGTTTTTAAGTCTAATATTAAAAACAATATGAATAATAAATACTTGACTTAAATAAAGACTTGATTTTTAATTCAAACATAAAAGTGAAAAATATGTAATTCCGTAAAAATAAATATTCATCAAATATCATGTGTGTTTATTCAAGAATAACAAATTATAGATTTTTGACATAATATATTTTAATATATCATGAAAAATTCCAATATTGGATAATTTCTAAGAACTGAATACTTAATACGTATATAGAAAACTCGTATAAACATATTAGTAGAAAGCTCGATGAGTTATCTCGGCGCTAGTGAAACAGAAAAAAATGTTGCTTGTAAATTTGCAATAATTGTATTAAATGGCAAATTTTTCTGTAATTAAAATAAAAAGTATTACAATTTCATAAGATAATTATCAAGCTATAATAAATGTTTTTATAGATACCGGTATTATATGGAATATTTTATTATAAATTCTTTTTCAAGACCGTAATTCAATTAAAAGTTCATTTTCTTTTATACACCTTACTAAAATGTAGTCCATACAAACTTAAGGGTTAATATAGTACATTATTTAAGTATGAAATATTGTATATATTTTTTTTCAAAGAAAAATGAATCATGTTGTTATTACTCTGTATGCTAAAAAATCCGGTAACAGTTACTGTACATATGATAATACAAAAAAATATAATTTTGTTTAAAAAGAAGTCCTTTTTGAAAGGTTGATAATAAATGTACAATTTTTCTTGTGGTACTATCATTCGTAAAATGAAATCATTAAATTTTTTTAGATAAAAATGAAACAGAACTTTCATTATACAGAATGTATTCTGAGTGTTGTTTTGCAAAGTAAAACCGATCGATAATGCATTTACATATCAATATATTTATAACTCGTCAACAATATTTCACAACAGTATGATAATGCCGTAAAAGCGTGTCTTTATTTTATCACGAAATAAATTTATATTTTATTACGCTGCGTGTCAAGTTTGTGCGCGGTTACAGTTACTATGAATATAAGAAGGTTGGATTGTCACAAAGTTAGCAAGTTGATCATGGTGCGTTATAAATAATAGTTGTTGGCAATTGTTAGTTATCGTGACGATTGATTGAACAAACTTTTTCCATTACTTCGTTTCACTTCTCAAAGTTGCAGTCCTTTTTCAAAGTACTTTTAGGTTTAATTCACTCGTCAGACATATTTCAGTACGTTTAAAGTCAGAACAAAGATTGCATCGTTTTAATCGACTTAACGGAATTGATTTTTCAATCTTTCCAATGTAAACGCTCAAGTATGTTGGAGGGTAGAAAGTTTGTGCTATTGTACATCATTTTACGGATTCCGTATGTAAAAGCACCTAACAATTAGAAAAATGATACTCAAAGGCAACCTATTTACAACGAGTAAACTCAGCTAATTTTTTATAATACCTTATCTGAATTTATCCCGAATTTCACATTTGATATATAGGCGAGTGAAACGTATGCACCTGCTTTCAGTACATTGTACAGCCTCAAATAATGTCGTTTTCTCTTTCAGAGATCTCTACCGTACGTTCAACGTGTCGCTATTTAGAGTGTTGTTGTTTCTTCCAATTAATTTTTGCGACGCTCTTTGGCGTACATACCATCCATTAAGCGGACACAAATCAATCGCTATGTATGTATTTCCGTTTTCGATCCACCGAAGTAAATGAAAACTGAATCGAAATTGAACATAAAAAATTGTCATGAAAATCAAATAAACTGATAAGAAAGAGAGGAGACATTCGTTGTATATCTTCTTTCTTCATTGTGCTACAACAAAAAACAAAAAGTAAACTGTGATTTTATATGAATCGTGTCTCGAGTTGTATGTTTTCCATGAGGCTAAATATTATAACTGATTTAAACAGAATAGAAACAGTTAGTATGACACAATGAGTTATTACTCTTACAAGCATGAACATTTAATCAAAAAATATGAATGTTGCTAACGTACCGCCTATTGGTAATTATTTTAAGTTGGAAAAATTTAATATGTAAGATAAAAGTTTACGATGGAAACGTTACTACAGGATGATATATACTAGTGACCTTAGCTAAATCGGTGCAGTAATAAATGCACATGGATCTCGAATCATTTTGACAAAAATTGGGCGAAAACCACTCTAAAGGTTATGTTCAACAATAACAGTCAACTACGTGCGAGAAGTCTAATAATTTTTCAATTTTAACACAAAAACTGATCTGCAGTTTGACAGTTTGACGCGTTAATTTGATTCACGCTGTTATCGATTTAAACAGTTTGATGAACTGACAGAATCAAAGTAACTTTGGGTTATGCATAGATGATAAATCGTCGTTCAACTTGACTGATGAAATGCGAAATTCATTGCTGATGTGAGATCAGATTTTTATGCGACATTATTATGTCTTTGACGACCGCCGACGACATAAAAAATTTGTGAGCCTTCGTGTATCGAACAATGCCTGTAGGTGATTTTTTTCATTTCTGAATAGTCGTTGGCTACGTTAAATGTCATAAGAAACTTAATTACTTGTAAGTCACTATTTGAAGCCACAAGTTTATGAGTTGGGAAACGTTTTTATTGAAGTACTTTTATTATAAAAATTCTCAAGCCGATAAAGTTGCTAAGTATAAATGAGTATTTAATGTTTTACTATTCAGTTCCCACCTTTTAGATATTTCAAACGCACCACTGAGTATTTCCGATCGCGTTAACAACTGTTGCGATGAAAGTTTAAGATTCTTGTTCAAATTAATTTTTGACTTTGTTAATGATTTGATTCGTTAGAGATTAACATTTATTTATAAATAATTCATTTTTAATAAAAACTTATAGATTATTTTTTTTACAGATTCTTGTTCAAAACTTTTTGCAGATTTTTCGATGTTTTAAAATAATTGTGAAAATCACGTTGCACTGTAATTTTCTATGTATTTAAATGATAGTTACCTTCAAATTTGTGTGCATCACGTTGTCTTGCAACACTATAACGTGATATGGTAATTAAATGGAAACACGATGCCAGCGGTTTTATTTAATTTATACTAATTAAATTGAGTAATAAGTTTAATATTTTCAAAGATGCACAAATAACATTGTTATATAAGGATTTAAATATAAGCTTTTGAATAAATATGACAATTTTGAATGCTTTTTCATTAATAAATGGTAATTTGATGATGAAATTTGCGTTCTATAGTTGTATTGTTTAAAATCGTATGATTAATGTAGATTCCGTTTTGATAGTTGAAATCTTTCATCAAAATATTTTATAATATAAATCACTCTGACAGTACGTTCAACATTTACACAGTTTCAAGAATTCTTATTGACGTTTATTATCTACGTTAGCACACACGTTTCTTTTTTATCACATAAAAAATAAATAGTTTTATGTATTATTTCTTCATTACGTTTCAGCTATAATACAATGTCCACTTATTCAATATTTCAAATATACCTGAAATATATTATATATAAGTTATTTGCATCTCCAAAAAGAGCGTTAGTTTCATTTTAACTGATTAATACATTTATTAAATACAAAGTGTTAACAACAAGATCTATAATTATTATTATATGCGATCATATTTTAATCATAAATGATGTATGTTTTCACAAGTAATAGGGACATCGATAAAAAGTTATAAAACTTTTACAGTAATTCAACAATATTATTTGAACAAAAAGTTCGAATATCATTAAAATAATAATAGCAATAAGAAAAATACAGAAACTTTTGTCTCATTAATCATCAAACTGTGTTAAAAAATAAGAAATTACTATAAGATAAGATATACACGAATCAGAACTTATAACAATATCATATGCATCTAATTATTAAATCAATTTTTTACTGTTATTTTGAATCATGTGAAAAAATAGGGTATATTTAAATAAGATCTTTATATGAATATATATTGGCTATTTATATTCATATATAAATCAAGTATAGAAAAAAATTATGTTTCTTTATGCCGATTTTGAGGAAAAACACAAACGGCTATTTAAACTCTTCCTATAAGGTTTGTAAGAAAGATCTTTGTAAAAGCCAAAATTCAAGTATGATCGGTCTTAAGCCTTGTAAGAGAAAAGTTAAATGCCATGACTCTGGCCTTATGACTTAGTTGTATATGGGCCGCTGTAAAATATAATAAGATTGTTACATAGGACTGTTGTTTGAACTCAAAAAAATGAATATCTCAAAAAATATGCATTCTAGAAAAAATTGTTTTGAAAATAAAGTTAATATATTATCAAGGGAAACATTTAGCAGTACTGAAATTAGCTGCTTATTCCTCCTGAAAATGAGTGATGCGGGGGGCAACTTTGAAATCTTCAATGGAAATCCCTATTTTTTAGCAGTGTCTGATTCCTTGCATCAAAACAAGCAACTTTTATGCAGAACATTTTGTTGAAATCATGAAAGATGGCACTATAATTAATGAATCAAAATAATATTGATCACATGTTTTTTTGTTTTCTAAATTTAAAAAATATTTTAAAAGATATTCAAGAGAACCTTCTCTTGAATTTAAAAATGAAAATTACAAGGAAACGAGTTGAGCGAATATAGCGATATCTTTCATAATTTTGACAAAATGTTCTGGGAAAAGTTTGCTTGTTTTAATACTAGGAATCCGAATCTGCAAAAAAATAGGGGGTTTCCATTGAAGATTTCAAAGTTGCCTCCCATCCCACCTATTTTGGAGAGTGTCGCTGAATGTCTCCTTTGATGATATTAACTTTTTTTTAAAAACTTTTTCCTAGGATGCATTTTTACGAGATATTTTATTGTCTCAAATTAAAGCGACCACGCTATATATTCAAAATAAGAAGATGAATGTTCTTCAAATGAATCATTGCGAGGCTGCAATAACGAAAAATGATAAACAGATACAGCATATTTATATTTTGTCAAATTAGTATTACCATATGAACGGAACAAGAACACGAATTATAGATCAGCCCTCAAACTGCGTACTGGGTTTGGAGAAATCAATTTACCCGGCAAACACCAAAAATAACAGGTAAAAAGCTTCGGCTGGATGTAAATTGAAAACATCAGCTATATGTTTCCCCAAAAGATTATCGAGAAGAATCTGATGAATACTTTCAAATGGCTGGTTAAGCGCATAAAAGGACAACATTCCTATGTCGTTATAGGTGACTTTAGAGCTTAGAAGACGTAATTAGAGAGCCGTGAAACAAATTACTAGCAAGAGATATTAATAGAATCACTTGCTACTATGAATATATTTTATTCATAAAATAATTTTTAATTTAAGTAGTTAACTAACATAATTATCAACAATGAGAGATAAAAAAAGTGATATAGTTATCACTTTTATTAAAGAAACTTTCATTGGGTAGGTCAGGTCTTGGTGAAAATGAACACTATATTAACGGTGACCACTAGCTTGTCATTTTCTAGATTTAGGCATGAAGTGAAGAAAACAAATTAGACAAGAACTAGCGATCATGAACATCTACGTTAATCTCCAAAATCTTTTAACCTAAGGATTTTAAGGACATATTATGGAATACCAATCTAAATGGATTACAAAAAAATATAGTCATATGTTTCACCATATAGCCATGTATAGTGAAATAACGACATTTAAATTAAGAAAAGCACTAAATTTGCAAATACAATGCGCACAAAAAAGCCATCTAGCAGAGATCGAAATTTTGCTATTTTTCAGCCAGATATATCTTCCGTGTTTCAATAAAAAACAATTCATTTTTTTCTTAAATCCAAGCTTGAAATCCCATCTTTTGAAACGTTATAAAATATTATTAGGAAAAGTGTTTGTACCTATTTCTAACATTCCGTAAACAAAATGAAATTTTTACCAAATTTGATCAGTACAGAGGAAAAAATTGCCGTTATAACCTATACTTTTTATGATAGATTATGAAAATTTATCTTTTTTTGAAATAAAATTAAAGCAAATTTACTTTAACTTACTGTTTATATTTCGTTAATGATTTAGTCAATAAGTCAGCAGGTATAGAATCAGTTTGTAAATAATCGATTTTAATTTCCTCTTTATTGATTAATTAACGGAGAAAATGAAAATTGATATCTATATGCTTGCTTCGTTTATGAAAAGCTGAATTTTTTGCCAGATAAATCGCACTTTGATTATCACAAGATACAGAAGTCGGTGATTTAACATAATTTTCGAAACCCATGTGAATTTATTTATTAATTAATCGTTTCAAATAGATTAATTCTCGCGAGACTTCGGAAAAAGCTACATATTCCGCTTCCATCGTTGATAGCGCAACCGATATCTGTTTTTTACACTTCCAGCTGATAGGACCACCCGCTAGACTCAAACGTTTGCAGAACACGATTTTAGATCGTCGATATCTCCAGCCCAATCTGAATCTGTATAAACTGTGAGACATTCATTATTTTTAATATAAATGATCCCATAAGATGATGTCGAATTAAAATATTTTAAAACACGCTTTGCAATCAACTAATGCGCTCTTCCAGGATTAGAACAAAAAACGACTCAACGTACTTGCTGCGAACGCAATATCGGGACGAATGGCATTGGCCAAATAAGATCGCCGATTAATTCTCTGTACGGACATTTTTTTATTTCTTGTTGCTCCTCATCGCTAGATGGACACATATCCTGAGTTATCTCCAAGTTGGGTTCAATGGGGGTTGATACTGGTTTTGCCTCTTTCATCCCGAATTTTTCCAAAAGTATTTTTGTTGAGAGATGCGAAATTTTCCTGTCGAACCTTTTGAATCAACATTGATTCCCAAAATATTTCCAATTCGTCCTAAATCTACCATTTTAAATATTGATTTTAGTTTAAATTTGAACTTCTCTAAAATTTGCATTTTCTTCGAAGCAACAATTAAAGGATCTACATAAATGATACATATTATTCGGTCTTCTCCTTCGCCAAACACGTAAACACAAGGATCTGTTGGAGTACGAACATTACCAATACTTAATAGAAACTCATTCAACGTATCATACCACTTCCGTTCAGCATATTTTAAACCGTAAAGGGGTTTTATAATCTGCGTACCTTATTTTCTTGACCAGACACAACAAACATTTCGAGCTGTTCCATCTACACTTCGTCGTTGAGTTTTCCTTGAACGTACGCTGAAACTACGTCCATCTGGTGCACGTACATCTCTTCATTGGCAACTGTAGCGAGTAGTGTGCGAATCGTTTCGTACTTTGCCACGGGCGCAAACACTTCATCGTAGTCAATACCTTTTTCTTGAACGTGTCTCCGTGCAACGAGTCTTGCTTTATATTTTTCAATCTCGCCTCGTTCATTTTTTTTAGTTTTGAACACGCATCTATTACTCAAAATCTTCACGTCGTTTGGTCTTGGTACAAGGATCCATGTATTATTCTCCATAAGCATTTCGTACTCCTTTTTCATGGCGGCTAGTCATTCTTGTCTGTCCTCTCCTTTCATGTCTTCACATATCGATTGTGGATCTGACATCTTACTAACGTTGTAGATCTTTGCTGGTCGGCCTCTGTTTCCCATTCGATTAATTTTGGGACGACCAGGTCTTCTCTTTGCTTCCGCCACATTTTTCTCGACTTCGATCTCTTTGTCTGTCGATTTATCATAGATATCTTTCTCTTCTTCTTTTTCTGCACTTCCGTAAGAATCTTCACATTCATCATCATCCTTTTGGTCTCCTTTCACTTGCTTTTCAGGTTTCTGTCCCACTTCATCTTGATGCTGAATCATTGAGTTAAGGTCAAATACACACTCTGAAGATGAAGAAAAAATATCCTTGAAGAATTTCACGTCACGTGCCTTAATTACAGTCTTCGTGCCAGATTTCCACAAACGATAGGCTTTCGACTCCTCCGAGTATCCTACCAAAATGTAATCCTCGCCTGTCGGTTGAAATTTACCTTCTCTGGGACCTTTCTTGAGTACAATTGCTTTACTACCCACTGATCTCAAGAAACCGACGTATGGTTTCTCCCTTGTCTACGCCTCGTAACAGGTCACGCCATCTATACACTTCGTAGCACTCCTGTTCCTCAAGTAAGTTGCTGTATTAATTGATTCGGCCCACAATGAATCAGGGAGCTTTGCTTGTAACATCAGACAACGGGCCATTTCTGTTAATGTACGATTGGCTCGTTCAGCAACTCCGTTTTGCTGAGGTGTGTACGCGACAATCAATTGGTGAATAATTCCCTCATTTTTCAGGAAATTCTCGAACTCGCCTGATAAATACTCTCGTACATTGTCTGTGCGAAGTTTCTTGATTCGTTGACCAGTTTGTCTTTCCACCTTTTGCTTGTAATCCTTGAAAGCTTGAAACACGTCCGAACATTACTGTCTCAGTATACCTAGAATAACCATCGATAAAGGTTACAAAATAGTTTGCACCGCCAATCGACTCTGTCTTCTGTGGACCGCAAATGTCCGAATGAACTAATCCCAAAACTCAAAATTAAAAATTAAATTAATAAATATCATTAAATTTTTTTAAGTTAAAGCGATAAAAACATAAGTGAAAACGAATTAACAATAATAACAATGTAAATAAGTAAAAAATAACAATAAAAATGTGCTAAGAACATTTTTGCGCGAAAATCGCGTTATTATAGATTTAAAACAGGCGCGCTCCCTAATCTATAGATATTTTTAAAGTGATTATATATGATCTATAAATTTAATTTTTGCTCAATGCTGGATAAAAAATTGTGTGTATTTCAAGAAGCTTCTTTAATCCATTCAAAATGACTGTAAAATATTCTAGGAAAAAATTTCCCGAATCCCAAAGTGATATGACTTTTAAACGGAAAAAACTATAACTTCTATGATTTTGATAGGTGCTCCATGCGACTTTGCATATAAACTCTCTCATAAAAATCCTTTAAAACCATATCAAAAATTTCAAAAAATATTCACCGGAACACGGTTCAAATTTGCTCCCAGTTGGAAGATAACATGATTTAATCTTATCGAACACCGTAACTTCTATTTTACTATCTATTTTATAATGACTATGAAATGATCAATATAAGGTTATGGCATAGCAATTGCTTAGCAATGGCAGAAACGTGACATGGCAATAGCCAGGCAATGGCGCAGCGATGACATGGCAATATATATTATGAGGGCTATATTTTTTCCCTGTACATGTTCAAACTTAGCATAATTGTAAACATAATTTTCTTTTGTTTACAGATTCTTTGCATTAAGTATAACCATTTTTTCTGAATTTTTTGAGTAACATTTTAAAAAAAGAAAACTTAAGCGTCGATTAGAAAAAAAAATAACTGCTATTGATTAAAATTACAGGAGGTACGTTTGGTTGAAACATGGCAAAATTTCGATCTTGGCCAGGTAGCTTTTTTTCGCGTAGAGTAGATTTTTACGCGTCCTTTTCAACATCGTTCCCTCGCCTTTTAAACCGCAGTGAGGCAATATTGTTCCTGCATGAACAAATGACAACCAATTTTGCCTAGAATAAAAGTTTAAAAATAGAAAATGGCGAATTCATAAATAAAGCTGATTCAAATATTTTCATTAGGAATATAATAACGTTATGTCATAAAGAATTAAATTTGATCAAACCAAAATAAAAAAAATTTTCTACAAAAATTTAACAATTTTTATTTGATTAAACCCTGTAGAATTCAGCACCAATATTTCTAATTTTGAAAATCAACCTACTCAAATTATAACAGCAAATGAATTAAGCATTACTCTAAAGTCCAATAAGAACATAAGTGTATAATTTCTCGACAAAAATTTCAATATCAATAAATACACTTCATTTCAGATAATATCATACATAGTATGATATTATTCTAACTCGGGCATATCGTAAATTATAGTCTTAAACGAGAAGGAATTCACAACTATTAATAGTCCAGGCTTAAAAAGGTAACCTTGCATACACATCACCCAACAAAATTGTCCAAAAGAACTCCAAACTGGTCGTCCCTCATAATAAGTGTATCGAACTACTTCTCTAAACGAGTCTTAATGTATGACACAACCGAGGGCCCAAGAAAGTAAACAGTTAAGGCTGCATTCCACAGGAGTCCATTCTTGGCACGATTTTATGGAACATCATGTATAATGTTCAGGTTACCTAATAGTCAGCTTAACTAACGATGTAGCCGTGGTTATTATTATATTTTTCGATTGAAAGTTCATCGTCTATTTAACTAAAATGACTAGCTTCTTTATAACAACCACGCAGGTAAGGTCCGAAAGCTCTTTATCGATGTTATCAATAATGGTACGCCACCTAACTAATTGACTCATTTTATTTGTGGCTCGAAGTTATTTTTTTATTGATTGATCTTTGGCAAGGTGCAAATTTCAACCACTCATTGCAGCAGCTTTTTGAATCAAAGCAGAGTTGTTATGTTTTTCGCATCACCCAGAGCATTGACCGTCTTTTCTGTGGTCCGTTATAGATCCTTGAAACGCAGAAGCGTTGCACGTTTCTGCATGGAGTTGTATGAAATAATCAACGTGCGTTTCTATGAACTTGAATCCAGTGAGTCTATGATGTCCGCAGCTTTTCATCCAGTTTCATCCTTTGTTTCGACCATTCTTCACCGTGTTTCACAATATGGAATCCTAATAATTGCTCTTGTAGCATTCATGGTACGACGTTGTTTGGTGCAAAGGTCCTCAAATGTTCTTCTACGCTTACTCTTTCCTGTTTATAAGTAAAGAAGGTATGTAATCATTTATTTCATTGTACTCAAAGCTTTTCAATTAAAGTATTTATGTAAAATTTATACGTTCAAAAAGACTTTATATATTTTTTTCGCAAGAAAAAAGTAACACTTTATATACCTATAAGTATGGCGCTTTTTTTCCTTCCTCGAGAGGTCAAGCGACATTTATATTTACTAATATATAAAAATCTACTTACTTCTCACCAAAATGATTGATTACGTAATCTTTATAGAACAATCGTTATTTATAAATGTTCACTTATAAAATAAGAAGAGTTAAAAAGGAAATAAGTATCTATTTTATCTATAATATTTTTAATCATTTTATACTCATATATTTGTATTTAGGTTTTTCTATATTGAACAATCTTTCTAAATATTTTTTTGTATTTTGTGCTATTTTATTTTCAACAAAATATTATAAGTTTCCATTGTGGTTTGTCGTTTAAATGTAGTTAATGTGTCAATCTGCTAATCTGAATATGATACTCATTTTCTACAGTCCTTTTTTCAAGGTTTTCATTCTAACAATTTTCTTAAAGTTGTTGATAATTAATTTAATTTGTGACAAATTAAAAAGTAATTATTATTCTAGAATTATTTTAATTAAATAACATCACACAAAGAAAAATTAAGTTTTATATATTAAGTTTGAAATGTAACTCAAGAGATTGAACGAAACAGCATGCACGATATTTTGTAATATGTAAAATCATGGAATCATGCACCGAGACAAATGTATTGTAATTTTTCAAAGAAAATTCATCAAAATTTAATATATTTTTATGCTAAACCGCGACCAGACTTGAAAAATCTGATAAAACAATATACTCCAAAGTCGAAAAATAAGAGGACAATCAAATAAAAAAGAAGACATTAAATCATTCATAATACGATTTATGTCATAAATTCTCTGATTTCCTATCGACTTATTTGCTATATTTACTTTTTAAAAAAAACATCACAGACGGAATTTTTACCATCAAATGAACTAAAATGAACTACACATAGTTTTTAAATATAGTAAAATACTAAGTGAATATTTTTAACATAAGATATTATATTTAAATTTAGAAAATGTAATTTTTTATGTTAAAACATAATATTTTTTATGAAGTGGAAATATTAATATTTTTTGATATTACTTTTTGTGCAACTTATTTTAATTGATTTATTTAAATGCACTTATTTTTCATATTATTTTAGTCTTATGCTTTTTTTCTAATTAATCATTTAAAATGGTGCTATCTATCAACGATCACCCTACAGCGACTAACAAATTATTGTATTATAAAGATCACGATTCATCATATAGTTCAATTTCGGTACATAAACCCATAATCATTCATACACGATTGTTTTTGTACATAACACATATCATTCGCATTGATACAAAACAGATTTTACGCATTTCTCGTCATTTATAAATATTTGAATGTCACTGTGCTGAGTCTTCATATACATCTACGAGTTGAAAATACCACTTGCGATAAAAACTTGCGCGATAATCTATTTAAAATTTTCAAGTGAATATTAAAATAGCTTTCTGAAATCAGTTTCAGATCAAATTTTGCCGTTAAACTTAATAAACATTTTTATTTGTATGTATAACATTAGTATTATATTATGTATATCAATATAATATATATTGAAGAAAAAGATAATATGCGAAATTAGGAACCTAATTATTTTTACTCCCTGAATGTGAAGAAAATTGAAAATGTGATAGATACATAGGTCATTAATAATGAACTTTTGTTGATTAGAATTTGTACTTTTATTAATTCATCTCTGTTTATACAAACAATTTATTTATTTAATAATATCCATCTATTAATTTATTAAAACTAACGACAATGGAATTTTCAATGTTATCTAAAGTTAGAAACTCGAATTTATAATTTTCTATATGATATACTTTGAACGCTTCCAGATGTTCATTAAGGTAACAATCTGTTAATTTTTTCGTTACAATTAACACTTTTTCCGATAGAATAATAATTACATGGACCTAATAAAATCTTGGAAAATGCCGTGCAAATTTTATTATGACACTTCCATGTTTATTTTATTACCGTTAACTATAATCTATTCTGATACATTGATTTGATCATTAGGCTTTAGCAAAAAACCATCTGCAAATTCTTCGATACAATCTAGGTCGTTCATGTTTATTTTTATTATTGGCGCGCATTTAAATCGCACGAAATCTTTCGGACACAAAAACCGATAATTCATTTTTAACTGATGTTTTAATGCTATTGTTTTGCATATATTAATTCTACTCAACGACATTTTAGACATTTTTTTCCCTTGGCTGTGCTTACTCTCTGGTCTTATAGAACAAATCGGCCAAAGAGGTTCAACACGCCGCATGACTGTCGAGTAGTGCACAAGAAAATGGTATTTTGGTTTTACTATCTTCCCAAAAATTGCTGATAATTCTGACAAGTATTGACGAATTTCTGTTTATAATATTACATGCGTATCCGCAGTGATGATTGAACTACATACAATTAGATTAATGGTTCTCAAAGACTGCAACAATCCCCACACAGCCTCATCTTGTGGTAAAAATCGATAATCACGTTTATTTCTTCAATTAAATGAAGCATCTCTGCGCTAAACATGATCAAGTGCTTGTTCTTAACTTGAGTTTCCATGATTTCTGGAGGGACATTTGAATGATCATTCTCACTAAACTTATAAGCAGCTTTATGAATATTAAGTTCTAATGTGAAAAATTTTTTTGTATAAATGAAATAATAAAGAAATTTACCTAAATCGTATCTACAAATTCCCTCCAGGATGTCATACATAACATCAACAGAAACATTTTTTGTTACATGGAGGTTGTCGATATCATGAAATATGCACTCTTCTTTTATCCCAGTTTCTTTGAAATCATAGAATTTCAAATCGCGAGCGTAGTTACATTCATCGCGGAGTGTACATTGAGATTCTTCAAAAATACTGTCAATGTCTTTACGGTGAATCAAACAAAAGCCACAAAATCGACTAGCATTAAAGCTCTCCACAAAACCTAACAAAGAGTGCATTCCAAGATTATCACCTGAAATGATTTCTAGTTGAAATTTTATATGCTTTTCGCTAGTGTGATGTTCAACTGTTATACCTTCTTCTTGAAGATATTTTAAGTGTTCGATTGCTTTGTTGAAAATCATTCGGTTTTTAAAAACGGCTCTGTCCAGACTATTAAAAAGAATAAAAAGGAATATGTTCCTTTTTTAAATAAATAAATAAATGTCTTAAGGTAATGACAATCAACCGCATAATATAACTTTAAAGGTAAATCGAACGCATTCCAATTTTGTCCATTTTATCTCTGATGCTGTCAACGACGACATAGTATTCTAACTTTTGCAATTGGTCCAACTGCAGCTACTATCACTTGTAGAGTTCTCCTATGTTTACGTGAATTTTCTCGAACTTTGTCCAAATGACTTTCCAGCTGTGCTGAATTCTGTAATACAAATCGAAGTATTAGTTGATCTTATAAAAATTATCAGTAATTAATACATTGCTATAAATTTAAATCAGGCATGATTCGCAAATAAGGTAGAAATTATAATACAGACTTCTACGTGGACAAGAAATGCGTCTCTTCTTTCCTTGATTGTTAATTTTCGCGCAGATTCTGTGTTTCCTTCGTTCGACATATGGTCCTTCTTTTCCCGTTTAATTCCTTGGCGCTGTGGTGTAATCAGAAGAGGCAACAGATAAAAAAGTAAACCATCCTGAGAATCTGGAACAAAAATTTAATGAAAATGCACACGATTAATTACAATCAAAAAGATACATGTCAAAATGGCTTGCTAATTGCTCTTTTGGAGGTGGATTTGTAATGCACTAGTTTTCATTAACAAGATCGAATCACTTCCTAACGCGAGTATTGCGCCCTTATGATAACACTCTTTATATAAACTCAGCAATGTCATGCTGAGATAGATTGGATTACGCTAAGCTATGCTGGGTTATACTGGGCTCTGCGGAGCTCAGCTGAGCTCAACTGAGCATATTGAGCTAGGCAGAGCTATGATGAACTAGACTAGGCTATGCTGGGGTATTTTTACCTGAATCTAATTGCTGCAGCAATTGTATATTTACGCGTTCATCAATTGACTTTGTTGGGCATATCTGCAGTTGCTTCAATAGAACAGGTTTTATGGTGGCCTAACTGTCACGAAGATGTTTGTTCTGGATCAGTTTTTCGGAATCTTGCAGAACCTGCAAACATTCATGTACATGATAATTTGTTTTAATGTAGAAGAGAAAATAAAATAATAAATGATTGATTGAATATTGAATCTTACCAAAGATACGCCATCTTGAAGTTTCAAGCAAGGAAACAAGTTAAAATATTTATGTTCTAATAAGTTTGCTCGTTTGAGAATATTTTGCCTTGCTGTGTAGGTATTATTCCATTTAAATATAACCTCGTTTCATGGTTCAATGGTGTTCTTCAGCTACTCTAAACTATTATCTAAGAAATTAATAAAAAATAGTACTATAAATATAAGAAATATGGAAATATTTTATTCTTGAATTTTGAGATTGAAAACATATCATTAGTGATTTTGTTATCCAGAATTTTATCAATATGCCCTTTTTCTTTTTTGCTTACCAAGTTATTTTTCTTCATGACATCTTTCTGATACTTAAAATGATTCCAAAGTTTACCAGATGTTGGCGATGTCTTTCCTTTGACCGTTACACATTGTGAATAAAAAACTGGAGCATCTTCCTTCGGGAAAACTTTTTCGATGTATGCGGCCAATTGCTTAAATTTCTCTGTAGAAATACTGAAAAAAATTCATTTTAATTAAATGAATTTTTATTATTGTAATTTAAAAATTCTTGTTATTGATTATAATAAAAATCATAGATTATACTTATAATTTATAAATGTAGTCGATTATGACAATACCTTGAATACTAGTAACTGCTCTCCAATAACAAGGCCTCGTACAGCGATTTCCTCCTCCCGTTTGATAACTTATCGTGCTAGCTGATTTCTAATCCTTTTTAGTGAATTGTCCGTCGTGGTTCAAGTAGAATTTTATAATATTTTCGCCGATTGAACTTCTTTGACGATTTTTCTTTAAATTCTGCGAAAAAGTCAACAATGATAGAATATTAATAAATAAATAATGATTGATTCAATATAAATACTAACAATGAAAGTTCAGTATTAACAAGATGATAAATAGTAAAATTTATTTACATATTCATAGATATCAAAGTTTAAGAATATATTGCATTAAAAGAATTTTACCGTCGCAGTTTTAAGTTGATCGTTTTTTCGATTCAATCCATCAGGTAGATTCTGTCGGTTCTGAACTATCAAAACATGGTTTCCTGATCGCCCACTTGACAAAGGTCGTTCAACTGCTGCACCCAAAGAAACTTCTTGAATAGCCGCTGAACCGGTGTGAGATGTTTACATATAACCTGCTCATCCGCTGTTCTGGTTGATAGATTTCCTACTCTAAGCATACGTGGTCCAGACTGAGTTTTCAAAACTTCTCCCTAAACTTCATTACGTTCTATAGATGCTGAAGATTTAGTTGATGTTTTCTCGAGTAGTCCAGGGTTCAAAACCGTTGATGATGATGGAATCGCACTTGATGGGGTACCCTGCCTACGTGGCCTGTTTTCTGGAATTGTAGTAGCTGAAATATGGATAACATTAAGACATATTGAACGATGTTTAATGAAAACAATAGTTGAAAATGACTTAATAGCAAAGTTTTGCTCTCTGAGAGAGTTACCTGCATGATTTTGAGTTTCAGTTTTATTTATCGGTTGAGCTACATCAAGCTGAGTTGAACCTGCTTCAAAATGCTTATATTGTCAGGGATTATATGATCGTAAACGTTGGGGGATCGTACAGCATTGTCGTCAATTGATTGACCAGCTGTGTATGGCGAAAAGGGTAAGATTGACGTTCGTGTAGCCATGGTTTGAGATGATTGAACCAACCCGTTGTGCGTTGCAACATTAGTCATGTAATTTGGAGTACCAGAGTTGTTGAATGGTATATTAAAATTGTTGCACGGTAAACCTGTGCTATGTGATAAAAAACAACGGAGTGTGGCGGTTGCCCGAATTCTAACTGACTTGTTGGTGATCCATATCCGCGTTGCTCTGCAGGCACATCTCTTTGGAATGGAAAATTTTCTTTTAACTCATGCAAATGTCCTTTACTATCGGAGTTCTACAAGTTAATAAAATTTAGCTGCTGTGTCTGCTCCTGTTCATAGAGCAGTCATTGTTCAGTCTTCTGAAATTATCATGCATAATTAGAAAACCATCAAAAGATAACGATTTATGATTTTGTTGCACATTTGCTAATTAATGAGAAAAATAATTTTCGATATGAAAGTTTAAATAGAAGAGTAAATAAAAGAATCTTTGTAAAAAACTATAATTATGAAACCAAAAAAAAGTGTTTGAAAGCAGCAAAAAATAGAACGGACATTTTGCTTGAAACTTTATTTAAAGGCTAATTGACCCGTGTCAAAAAACATTGATTGTTGACACATAACAATTGATTATTTGTTCAAATGAAGTGTATGTTATAAAAATCTTATGTTCATGTTATAACTCGGATTCATGACGTTTTTAGAAGTTCCATTGCAGGTTAGAATTCAAAAGAAGCATGGTTTTGAGTGACTTACAATGAACAAAGCTAAAAAACCAACAAACAAAGAGCCGATTTTGTAAAAAATAATGTTTCTGTCAATTCGGGAAATTACATTTATTTTAGTCATGTAATTTAACTTACCTCATAGAATAGAACGATCCACTGCCGAAACTCCGTATACGAAAAATTCACTGGACACAAAGACAAATAACGAAATGTTTATTTTGAAGACAATTGGCGCGAGCTTTACTCCTGGCTGGCGATTTCCGACCCGCCGACAGCGCCATACTGAGTGGAATAACATTAAAATAAAAGAATTTATTTTTCATTGTATCTTTTAATGAATTTTCTCATATTTTAACGTAAGTTTCAGAATTTTTTATTTCAAATAATTCCAATATAATTTTAGAAAAAATTTGTATACAAAAATTGTAAAATTGAAACGTTTTATATCAAATTTCAGAATCTGTAAACACTTTTCTTAGCATTCAGGCGACAGCTTAAATTAGTATATTGGTATCGTAAAAATTCATTTCATTTGTTACGCTTATTCTAGTAAAATATGATACTTTTCCATACAACAAAAATTCATACTTTATGTATTGAATTTTACTATAATATATTATAAAATAGGCAATCCTGATACTATAATTTAAGATTGATTCAAGTATGTCGTCAGTTTCGCATTTTTTATATTAAATAGTAAAATACAGTTTTCTCCTTATGTATTTCTTTTCTATAAAAAGAGTATAGGATTAGAAATGCAACGACTTGATTTTTTAATATATTTAAAATTGAAATTTAAATTTAGATTTCTTAAACGCACAAAACTGTCGCAATTGAATTTTTATTGTTGAAAATGTATATGGAGTTTATAACAAGATAAAGTTGTACGAAAAGTAAGTAATAAGATTTACATATAGCCTTTGCCAGTGCTCTTCAAAAGTCTGCGTGTAACGTTGTAAAAGCTAAAAAAATCTGAAAGATTTTGCATGTTGTGCTTTTTATTCTGAAAGATTTTCTCCATAACTTAGCAATTTTGTCTTTCTATAAATAAGTGGACCTTCGACAGATGCAAATGAAATATTTAGACTTGGATGTTTCACAAGCCTCGTCGAGAAATGTAATCAGCTGCGATATCATTGTACTATCTAAGAAGTAAATACGTTATGATTGACTAAGCGTGTATTCCATATGTTTTCTTTTAAGTTTTCCATACGTCGTAATTTTCAGAGAGTTGAAATCTGATAAATTAATGGTCGCTATTATCAACGACTTTGTACGATACTACACAAGGTATCGAAATTTCATTTGCTATGATTAAAAATGACTGATCAAATCTTTCTATTCATATAATTTTCGATAATACTGTATTTTAATATAAAAGCATCTAGGAAAGAATAGGTGCCCAAGACTTATTTCTCTGGTTCGTTTGTTGCTCTATTGACCCAATTAGTGGTACATGTATTGAAGTTTGCTGATATTATCGTAGATTATCATCTGCCTTAAAGTTATTCGACCACTCATTCAAAAACTGAAATCAATCAAACCACTGAAAAAGAGAGAACAGAATTGTTACATCAATGTTCTTTTCCTGTACAGACCAGAAAATATCTTGTATCGCTTCAAACAGATTAAACCTTAGCTGAAAGAACCTTATCTACTTCATAATTCTACTTCTTTAACCAACTGTTAATATTCTAATAGACGTAGCTACTGCAACTATCAATTTCAAATTCAAAGTCAAATACACAAGATCAATATATGTCTGTCATTTATGATTATACTTACTTTGTAATGAAATTTTATCAAAAAAAAATTAAATTATTTTCCAATTCGCAATTTTAATTCTAATCTAATTTTTATTTCCGGTATTTAAATTCCATGATCTACATTATTTAATAAATAAAATAAATAATTATTAATAATTTTAATGGTTGGACGCTAACCAGACAAATATTCAGTTTAATCAAATAAAATATTTAATTTTCCAGACGCTGTTGAGAATTATAAGGACTAAATATAATACAAATATGATGCGTTTATGATCAAGTAAACAA
>JABFQD010001155.1:0-19693 GCA_022817045.1 Psix sp. ZL-2020 | reverse complement strand
CTCACATGAATCATTGTGGAAAAAAGGGTATAAATTAAAGGTTTGGTATATGTTTGAGGAAAGCAAAATATATTTATTTTAGGGTAAATATTGAAACTGGTGGGGATGATGAATGTTTTGAGTATCTCTGGTGTGCAAGGTTTAGGAATTATTTCGAGACATTGAATCTCTCTATGCGTTCGTTGATTTTTATGTTTGTGTGAAATCAGTTCGATGCGAGAGAAGGTTCTGAGATCTGTAAGATTATAAGAATTATTAAGATGAATCTTATTAGTAAAAACAGAGATTAATTTCCAAACTGGCAAAGTAGGATGGAGTTTGTTGGGGGGGGGGGGGGGTGGTCGACAGTTGAATTTTCAACAGTATAACGATTTAATCGGTTCGTGACGTGCTTCTACTGTTTTATCAAGATTTTACAATATGATTTAAAAATTTTCAGTGTAGACAATTTTTGTGGTTTTTCTTCCTCTGAGATCTCCATGTATTGTGCCTTGTGGTCGTTCGGGGATGGACTTGAAATATTCACATTTTTCAAATATGTATTCCGTTGGATCTTGATATATTTCCACCATAGCGCCTCTTGGACCAGAAACAAAGGTCTGTCACTAAAATTATTATGGAGTAAGTTAAATTCAAAGATTGAAAGATTTCAAAACAAAATCTTTGTTGTGATTTAATTTATTATTTTGATTTATTCAGCTAAATTCGTGGTCAATGAAGAATCGCGAATTTCAGACCTTACAGACAAGGTAGTCTAAAGAAAAAGAGCAACAACAAAGTTGCACTTTATATTCGCTACCTTTATATTTTAAGGGAAGGAATACTTCAAATCTTCAATCAACAGAGATTAATGAAATCAAACTTCTTTTGACAACAAAGTTAACTGAAGAAAGGATGACAACAGAACCAGCCTTAGTTTCCTTCTTTCAAAAAAAGATCAATAAAGATTTTCTCGTATTCAAGAGGATCAAAAGATGAAACAGTCGTGAGTCTTAGTTGCGCGTCCCTTTTTGAACGGTTGACCGGTCAGAAGGTCAACACTCATCGTGAGGGGTCGCCCGCCAATCCCGAACCGGAAAATGGGTTTCCCGGGCACGAACGTGTGAGGTAGAGTGTGCAAAAGGGAAAACGGTCCGTGCGCGCAGCGCTTTCCCGGTTCTCCCCTCTACTTGACAGCCAAAATTAACTATTCTTGCATCATAGGTTATTTTATCAAATAACTTCTTCATTTTCATTTGAATTTTACATCTAGTTTTCTGATTCAATTCGAAATTTGATTCCGCTTAGTTTGATATGCAACACGATAAATATGTTGTATATCAACTAATGTACCATTTATTATTGGTTAATTTATTTGTTTCATTATTATTAATTGTTGTTTATTTATGTTTTTGGATATTTAATTATTTGTTTCGTTGCTTAGTTATAATTTATATATTAATTTTTTATTGTTCCTTTTGTTTATTAAAATTTTTTTGTTTTTATTTGATTTGTTTTGTTTTTCATATTTAATTATTGTGTTCATTGAATTTTCTATATAATAGTATATATTTTTTTTATTATTCATCAGTTTGTTGTATTCATTTGTTTACATATTGTTTGTTATTTGTTTTATTTATGTATCGTTATTAACTTTAGTTTACGTTTTACAAATTATTCTAAAAAAATGCGTTTTTAACATACGTTTGAAAACGTGCAATTTCCAAGAATTACTGTATGAGATGTAAGACCAAGTAGAGCTTGCATTTTTAAACGGTGCATTTTTATCTGCGCAACATTATATATTCGGGTTTTCCCATCTGAGTCATTTCTGCAGCTGTCATTGATTTTCATCAATGCAAGGGAAACAAATACAGTTCGTGACATAGTTTTATTTTCGTGGATTGTTATTAGAAAATATAAGTGAAGTGCTAGATTCGATGCGAATTGCAGATGACGCTTAATTCGCGTGTTTTTATAAAATGTATATGTCAGAATTAAACTTTTCCTCCATTCTGATTCTCGGCTAAATAGCGCTACTGCGCACGCGCGGATTCTGCCTCTCCTCTTGGGCGCGCGGCACCGGCATTCAGTTCACGGGCATCAGCGGTACTCTTTTTGCTCAATGTTTTTCACAGGACGAATAAATGACGAGTATTCAAATCAAGAATTACCAATTTGCTTGTTTTTTTTCGCCTCCCTAAACACTACCTGCCAACAGGTCATGGGCCCAGTACGCTTCAACTGTGCAAGTGAAGCGTACAATAATTCTGATCCTTTTGAGAGAACGACTGTTTGACTGTGTTCGTCATGTTCGTCGTCATGTTCGAACGACTGTGTTCGTCAGGTAAGTAATTTACAAATTAAAAGGAACTCCGCGTGCGAATATTCATTTTATTTAATTGCATGAAATATGTAACGAGAGTAAAACGACAGTGTAATTTTAAAACGAAAAACGATGTTCATGTAAATAAACAGAGAGCAAGAAGCGACGAGTCCCAGAGTAGATTACTTAACTTGATCTCTCATATACTCACCGGCCACGAGACGCTCATTCTCCACAAGCAGAGCCACGGGCGAAACACCGGGTACGTCCATCGGGTTCATTTCAGATCTCAATTTTAAATTCAATATCAAATATTTTCACCTGATCGGGCTGATATTCTGCTTGGGTGACTGACAATGAACTCACAAACCAATAAGCAACAAAATCACATCCACACGTCACCCGAGTCACAGAGAGAGTGATCCGCCTAGATCATTGACCTAATTATTCGAGTGTCTAAACTCAATTTGGTCTAATTTCGTCTCGTGGCAGTGGCGCCCTCCCTAATCCATCTAATCTAATTAATCGATTGCATCGACGCGGCGCACGCTTCAAACGTCACGTCCCGTCATCATCGATCCCTTCATTAATTATAGCTCTTTTCATCCTCTCCGAGGTCTCGTCGCATAAAAAAAAATAAATAAAATCATTACTATTTTGCACATTATTCACATTTATTATTATTTATTTTATTTGTGACGTAATCAATTTACGTCACATATATAAGCATTATTCATACGCATTTGAATGCATGCGTCGATAGTGAGGTTATTCAGTTTTCTCACCTGGGTAAGCTTCTCCAGGTAGGTATCAGAAAATTTACATCTGCAGTCGATCTAAGGATTGTAAATACAACACTGAATGATTCAAATGCAAAAAAATTTTTTTTGTCGAAACGTTTTGTTCTTTAGCTCTGTAAAGTAAGACCAGGAAATATACTAAAAACATTGGAAAGGGTGGTAATCCAAACTAAAAAATAAAGGTCTTCTAGACCTTCAAAAATGATGAAGAATTTAATAAATAACTGATGGATAAGGAAAAATTATTTTATATTATAAAGTTATATATTATTATTATTTTATATTATAGTGTAGTTTTTTGAAAACGTAAATTATTCCAACAGTTTTAAAAGATTATTGATTTCGCTGAAGGTGTACTTTATTGCTTGTGAGGTGAGATTACACAAATCAAATGTCGCTGATCTCAACTGATCCGCAGTTAGGCATATATGTCTTTAAAGATTTTTGTGAGTTTCGGATGGAATTCAACTACACCACTTGGCACAAATCTAACAATTTATTCGTGTCTTGCGGAAAACACTTGAAGGAAAATACCTCGTACTACTCTATCAATAGCAGACTAATACAATATATGTGTACACTTAGAGTTTACGGCGGCACAGAACTCTTGAAAGTCTCATACTTTCAAAAGTATATACGCAAGTGAGTTTTTTCCTTTTTCAACAACCAAATCTGAAACTGAATGCAGGGGAAAATGTCCTTCCACACCTTCGCTAGAATACACTAAATCTTAATTTCAATTGTCTAAAATCTAAAAAACGTACAATACATTCTACAATGAAAATGCACGTTCAAGGCAGCATCGAATCGTAGTTTTATGGTCGGTCACGGCGGTCAGTCTTTATTGCGCGAGAATCGTCATTCGTCGCTATCCCAAAACGTGCCTTGATTGGAACATGTGTTACAAGATTCAAGATGATTCTAAGTTTCGAACGCGCAGTTTTTTGGTTCCTGTGTGATTGAAACTCTTCTCGAGACACATATTGTTCTGCGACACTATATTTTTTGACCAATCGAAGTCCTATCTAATAAATTCATAAATTTAATTTGAAAATAAGAAAACATACTTTTATATTAAATATACCATATTTTAAAAAATTTGCAGAAAAAATTTCGAAAAAAGATAAGTGAAAATTGAGAATTTGATTTGGCCGAAACACAAAGTTGAAAAACTGGCCAGATATAATAAAAACAGTGCCGGAACGATGGCTAGGTAAATCTAAAGATGCTACTATAAAATTTGGAATAATTAGCTTCAATAAAAAGTTAACGATTTCTACAACTTCTCCTCATAACTCATTTAAAACTGTTTTTTGTGCAGTTCCAGCAAAACAACCTATTCTGCAGGATTTAAAAGATAGTTCTTTTGCTGTCATTCCAGGCGCTTCTGAAGCTTTGTTACCCCAGTGCTTCGATGCGGAGATACGGGACATAAAATCATAACAAGAAAGTGATAAAAAATTTGGATTTTCACAGAATTAAAAGTCAAACATCCTTTGCTTAATAAAATGTTGCCACTTTCTTTAGGAAATTTTAGATTGATGGAGTATGGAGAAGGTGCGAGTTTTAGTTACCCTCGCACATAATCAGCGTGATTTTGAATTTGAACAGAAATATAATTTACCGATCATTCCCGTTATTTCTTTAGTCGAATTAAGTGTCATTCCACCGCATGACCAGAGTTCTTACACTGGATCCGCGTTTCAAGCTGATCCAATTGAAGGAAATAGCAACATATTTTGTATCTAATAAAATCAATTAAAGCAAAATACGCACCATATATGTTGTACCAAATAAAGTAGTAGACATAGTACATAAAAATTTCTAGTAGCATGTTCTTAATTTTATATTATATTTTTAATGTAAAGAATATATACTTACGCATTACAATCTTCTTATAAGTAGTCATATGAAAATAAAGCAATTGTGCATTTTAGCTGTATTTGCATTTCATCTTCAACAGGTGCAGAAGATATTGTAGATGATTTGAAAAATAAATATTATGCAGAATTAAACGTTGATGTTGGTTGGAGTGGTAGCTTAAAATGAAACCTGGCATTGTTGTTGATTACAAATATAACTAAAACTCCGAATTTACACTTAAGGTCTTCAGTAATGTTGAGTCATTAAAGAGCATAGGAGCTAGCTTTTTGGCAAACTACCGCCTTGATCCTGACCTTAATATTGATCCCGTTAAGCTATAGCTAGTGTGGGCTTAGGTGGGTATCTCAAAGTAGTACCTTTCGGCTTTAGAATTAGTAATAAATGATTGTTTATGTTCAAAAACTTCACAAATATTTAAAAACTCATTTCCGCTTTTATTTTGGAACTTTTTAGCAAAAAGATCTCGGAGGAATTATTTATTTTTTAGCCCTAGTTCATTTACTTTTGAATGTTATTAACGATGTTATACCAATTTGAAATTTGTTCCATTTGAATTTTAAAAGTTCCTCTCCCCCTGCTCTCTATTAGAGGTTGGAGGGAGCTCACTCTTATCTATATTGATCGTTTTCTTACACCCTAGTGCAACTTCACCAGAATTGCGAAAAATTGTATTTCTTACGATTACAGCGCCATCTACTGAAAAATTAAAAAAATGTTTGAAACAAACCTTAGGCTTCTTCCGCAGAGAATCTGAATCCACTATAAAAAATAGGGGCTTCCGTTTTGAAATTTGCAAGCTGTCCCACCCCCACCTCCAAGGGGTGGAGGTGATAGGTCGGGATTGGTAGTATCCAATAGGCCCCTCTGAAACAAACAAATCTTAATGAAAACATTTTCTGATACTATTCTTAGTTTTCAAGATGTTGAGTTTTCTCTAGATAAAAAATCACCTCGTATAAAGGACCAAGTTCTGTTTCCTATTAAGTAAAGCTAGGTGTTGATTATGAATTTACTTCGCAGATAATTGGCGCGGTTGGTATAATATGGAGTGAGCAACTAAGTAGTTTTAAGCCACCATTAAGAATACCGGACGCTATACAAGAAATAGGCATACGTTATAATTTTTAAAGCTGGATAATATTACACGCATGGTTAATAATTAGGTGTAACCACAAACGATGCTCAAGACAATTCGACTTGCTATTAGCATGATTAAACATGTTCGAACCGAGAAAATTGTTCGCTGTCATGACTACTTCAGCAAGTACAACCAGCAATGGTAAAAGTAAGCTACAAATTTTAAATTAAAACTTAACGTTGTCTTAGATTTTTACCATAACAAAAATTCTAAATTCGAACTTGGGGTTTTTGCAAACACAAGTCATGTAACTGGTAAACAAAAAAGAAAAGCAGGAACTAGATGATTGACACATTATCTTTACCATTCTAATCTTGACATTAATGCTGAGACATTTTATGTTGGTACATCACTAACTACATCTGAAACATCTAAACAATATGTCAAAAATAACGGAGATGGGAGCACTTATTGCTCCGCCAATGCCTGTTTTTTATATTGAACCAAAATCTTTGGATGCTACTGTAAATCACTCAATTTGTGAAGTATTGAATTTATTTGGTATCGCATTACCGCACTTCGAGGAGTGGCAAGCAAGTGACAATGATTATTGACGGTAGAAAAGTAACGAATAATCTCTGTGAAAAGCTACCACAAAAAATTGATATCTTGAAGTAGACGCCTCGTTCTCTTTAATTTATGACGTCTTCAATCGGATGATGGTGTTATTCCATATAAAGTTCACATATATGTTATAAGAGCACTTTTAAATAAAGAGACAATTATTTATATTAAGGGAAACGATAAAAAATAATTTTTATATTATTGTCTACATGATATGTTACATTTCATCATAGATTTGAACGACACCGATTCTATGAGGAAATTTACAGAGTGACGAAATACTTCCTTGTAACATACTTCAGCGTTGTAATGTTACCAAATATTATTGCGTTCTCAAAAATGTGAAAGCTATCTGTAAATGGTTATTCGAATAAAATACTTTTCTTCGTAAAAGAAATCAAATTATTTATTTCTCACAACCTTGACCCTTTAGAATTAAGACCACAAAGAAAGAAAACTTGTATAACATTTCTTGTCTAATTATTGAAAACTTAAATTAGAACTTTTGTTCTATTGACAAAAAAATTTTGTTTTATTGAAAAAATTATTCGTTCAATAACTGACAAACCTTACTGCTTTAATAAGTACCATTTTATAGTTATTCCGTTACAATTTTTCTGTATTTTGATGATTTTTTGAATTAATTTATTTTATCAATCAGTATATTCAATCGTTGTGTTAATATGACGTGTTTTTCTCGAGTGGTCAGCTTTGTTCTCAATTTCTTCACACAAGACAATGTTTGATCGGTTAAACTGGTTCTTGGACGAAAATTTGTACTGCTTTTAAAATGTAAAAAATTTTCTGATAACGTTATCGTTTTTTAATGCATCTGGAATTAATTTAAATTAAATTAATTTGACTCCTTCTTCTGCTTTTTCCAGTTATAATGTTTTAATCATTTTCCGTTGATTACTGCACACTTTTTCATCAGTTGAAATCACTTTCACTGATTAGCGGTTGTGAGAATCATCGAAATCAAGCCACTTCACATATAGCTCATTACCCTGATTCTTTACAATTTTTCCCATAAAATACCTTGTAGGATGTTCTGTTTTCAAAAACTAAAATGAATAAAAACGCCCTGATTTGATAATCTATTAGCTCATAATTCACAGAATCGGATTAATCTCCGGGTTATATTCTTACTTAAAAAAAGGTTTGAATTTGCTTGAATTTGTTTAAATTTGATGGAGTCAATCACCAACTCTAAAATTATGTTTGTGATGTACTTCCACACTTCTGTTTCTATTGTAAATGGGCTCAAACAAGTCATACGAATTCATCATTCATAATATTGAATGTTGTATAATGTCAATCCATTCTTGTGTTTTCCGTAAACTAAATTTTTCCCGCATTTTTCTTAAAATACGATTAAATCAAATGGAAGCGTTACAAATTAAACCTTTTATGTTGTTGTAAATAAAGTACATATATATGTTATTAAGATTTTAAAAACTCATTTATAAATGTTACCGAATTTTTATAAACTTCATTATATTTTGTATATTTAAACATATCAACACGATCCACGTAGCATGTGACATGAAAATCGCGAATCTCAACTTTTCTACGCCAGAAATTTTGGCAAGCAGTTTTATGCAATTGATTAAAAATACTCTTCAAAATTCATATATTGTTATTATAATATTGCTATCAAAGTTCTTGTGTAATTAAATCAAGTAGAACAATGTTCAATTTAAGTGTTGTGATTTTATCCGTTCATGTTTTGACATCATCTTTGAATAAATTAAAAAATATTATTATCGTTTATGTACGTTTTTTTAGGTGACGTATGTAATCTTGTAAGTAGGTTGTAATATAATTATTATTGCCTGCTCTTTCTTGTTTGACATATTTAACAACACTCGTTATTATCTTATATTCGTTATATTCACGCTCATTTTCCACCATACCCTTCCCTTCAATATATAATATCAGCTTCGCGCAATTCTTCTATAATTGAAATTATTTCGTTACTATGATTAGGATTCCCAGCTGTTTGTGAAGCAAGAAGCAACCAAAATCTATCAACAAGTACATTGGGATCATCCCAATAAACATAATTAATTTTATTTTCATTATATGTATGAGCCTGCGGCAACTTTAGGCAATTTCGCAATTTCATGGTTTTTATGTGTATTGAACCGTCAGGATTATAAAAGTTTTTATAAGCATTCATTGATAGAACAATGCTTTCGTAAATTTCTTTATCATTTTGAGAGACATGTGTACCGTTCGGTATCTTTTTGAATAATAATTCTAATGACCCCTTCTTAATGCTGTAAGTATAATCACCGTTAATTTTAACTTCATTGACATAAAAAATAATTCTTTTATCCCCTATAGAAAGATCATATTTGGAACTTCTTATTCTGCATGTTAAGCCATAGTTTTTATTTTTGCTTTTCAACTCCTTTATATGTTTATCAATGTTAATATTTTAATTCAAATCATTGATGTTTTTATATAATAAACGATGTGTATCAAATATACCTGAAGTTTCTAGTGTTTCCATATCATTGTAACTATTATTAAAATGTCATCATTATTTTTGGTATAATTACTGCCAATAGAAGATTGAAAAGCTTTCATATTAGAAATTTCATTTTGTTATAGATATGGAGTTTCAACGTCATTTAACAGTCATAAAAAGTAGGTTTTTGCGTCATGCAAAAGCCCACGTTCTCAGAAATTAAAGTACAGGGTTTTTTTTGATCAACAAATGCGTTATGGAAATCCAAATACAGGATTTGAATTCACCTACTACGAATCACCTTAAGCATTGCATCGTAATTATTTAAAATACTAGAATCAGAATTGTTGTTCCTAATTAATGTTTTTTGCGAAGTTTTAACTTGTTTTTTCAGACGATTGAGAAGGGGTTCAAAAAATTCATTCACTTTTTCTTCTAAAGAAGCTTCATATGAGTTCATTATTTTATACTTTTGTCGAATGATGCAAGTAATTTTTTTAATTCAATTTAATTTCTGCTTTTTTCAAATCAGTGAATCGGTCATGTTTACAGAGAGAGCGTTATAAACTTACTAAATATTAGATATAAATTTTAGAATGATAAGTGATTTCGTAATGAACGCTTTTAACCAATAAGTAGAATGTTATTGGTTCACGTGTATGAATTGATCAGAGACTTCTATACCTTTCATCATTCAACTCTCCATCTTTGTCTAAAATCATAAGACCTTATTAGTATTGTTACATAATACATATTTATACATGTATTATGTAAATTAATGCATTATTTTATAAATAAACCATAACTCTTGGATGTATTAACATGATCGTTATAAACGTTTTTTAGAATTGTTTTATCTTGTTCGAATAACACTAAAAATATTGCGTTAACCCGAATGAGATATTTCGGCATACCTGTATGTTTCTAACAAAAATAAAAACAATGAATGAGTTACGTCTTTTCTGGAATAAGAATGCTTCTACGTGGTCTTGTTTTTAACATACAATATCATCGAAAATTATTAAAGTCTCAAGTATAGCCCCTTGAGAATTCATTGCTCGTTCATGATCATTGAATGGCAAATACTCGATTCCATCAACTACTCCAAAAACTTAAGATAAAAATTGATTCTTTTGATTATTCAAAGATTAAGAATATAAATAAATACTCTCAAATCAAAAACCACGTGGCCATATAAAGCACTTATCAAAATTATTGAACTTACCCATACAGAAAATTTTGAACTCTACAGTAATTTCAACGTTGATATAAGGTTTGTTTCCAAACATTTCTTACTCATGTAATATTACCGTCAAATCAGTCGATTTCAAAACATGAAGACATAGTCGTTTATAGACATAATAATAAAACGCTAATATAACGTTATATTGATGTTATCAACTTACATAAAAATGAGTAGTATATCGACATTATAATAACCGTAGTTTTTGAACGTGAATAACGTTAAAATAATCTTGAAATAATGTCATAGATATCTGTAATGACCAAAGTATTATATATAGGCGTTATAATTATCATGGTGAAAATAAGATTGCTTCTAAAAGTTGATAAATAACATTGTAATAACATTTCTATGATGTCTCAGATATAGGAAATACTTAAGTACTTTACAGACGTAAAAATAACTATATTTTTGTAATATAGAATAAGTAACCCGTGCAGAAAATTTCGGTCAGATTAATGCCAAATTATCGTAATATAAATTCAAATTTACGTTTTTCAATTACATTATATTGAGGACAAACTGAAATCAAAATGAAACCCATGCAGAAATTTCTGTCGCAGTGAGTAGTTTTAACGTCAAAATAACGTTTTTCATTCGACGCCGATATTTAACGTAGTTGTAACGTCAAATTAACTGTTATTACTACCTCTAATGAAATTTTATCAATAAACGTTAATAGATAACGTTAATCTGACTGATTGACGATGTTAAATTATATTATACCTATTCCTACCGTTTTAACTTGTGTATGACGTTGGGTGTCAACGTCGAGATTATAATGTTATTTAAATGTTCTACCGACACTAATATACTAAGAGAAATTCGCAAAATAACGTAATTGTTCACCGTCGACAATCTATGTTTTTATTACCAATGTAATTACTTAGAAATATTATTTAGATCTTAAACTGAATCTTCAATTGAATACTTTGAAAATGTTATTTGTTTTATTTAATAATTATAATTTAATGATTTATAGTTACGTTTTATGAATTAAATTAGGTCAATCATTTTTTGATAAATGATTAGTTTTAAAAAAAAATATTAATAAGGATCCAAAATAATGCTGTAATATCATCATAAACCTTAATTTTACTGCTATCAAAACTAAATTAAATTTTGAACATCCTTACACATACACACTCGGCCACCCGCAACCTTGCGGACGTTACAACGCTCAATGTGATATAGATCTGAAGAACGAAACGGTTTGACGAAAAAGTGTTTTTACTTAACACGTTCCATCCTGTATTTTTGACTCCCCCGAACTCATTAGCGAGTTTATAATTGATCAGGTTGACGTCTCCGGTCGATCTAATAACCATAACTGTGTTAATTGACTTAAGTTGCAATTTGTCGGCCATAGCCCATTCAGAGATGCGATTTACATCAGACGTAACCAGTCTAAGAGTTTGTACGTAAGGCAAAAAAAAAGAGGCTCTAACACTAATTCTTGAGGAACACCACGACCAACAACATTCCAGTTAGAGACTCCATCCTAAGTTCGAATAGCCTGATTCCTACTCGTCACGTAGGAATGAAACCAAAATAACCCAGAGTTGAACAGATTGTAATTTCTCATTTTAGCCAGAAGAGACGCATGATTGACCATGCCAAAAGTTTTGCTAAAATAAATTAAAACGAAAATAGTGACTTTTTCAGGTTATTATCTCTGCGTATATCATCAATCAGCTTGATTGTAGTGACTAAAACATTTTCTAAATCCATATTGATATGGGTTTAGGATGTCACGTTCCATAAGGAAGTCAGTGAGTTAAGTATGAAAAATTAGTTTAACGAATTTTGAGAATATAGGCAGTAGTGAAATAAAGAGAGAGGGAGGGAGGAAGGATGTATCTTGTCTATTGAGTTACATGCTATTGATAATTTTCTAATAGAAAAATATTAGAATTACAAGTGGAAGCTATTTTGATACGTTTAAAAGTTTAGTCGGCTGAATCTGTTTCTATAAGGCCTTTAATACATCAGAATCCTTAAATTGAAACTATACTTTTACAAAGAAATCGTTAGATAAGAATTGCTAGTTGTTATTGCTAATGGGTCAATATAAACTGAAGCGGGTAATCTGCTTCCTCCATTAATTAATTTTACATCTTGTATCAGCAAACTAAATCGTACCTTCGGCAGCGAACAAGAATTTTTTTCATGTAAATAAATGTTCTTTGAAAACAGATAAAAGTCTTTTTGGAAAAAAACAGAATCAGGTACACAATCCTACATTCACACTTACAAACGAGATTGCGTTTGTCACATTTGAAACATTGCTTAGCTTGAACTGATAATACGTTACCTGGAACAGACTTTACTTTCATAGGATTAGTACCATAAAAAACTGTTGAACACGAGGCGTCGGTTGATATTGTTGGTATGTCAAGAGAAATATAGAGGTTAAATTAATATTCTAATTTATAGATTATCATTGATATATATATATATATATATTTTTCATGATCAGGAAATACACGTAACAAAGAACATTAACTTCTTATTGATATTTAAGTATTTATCATAATTAATGTAGAAATTTTATTAATTTTCCTACACGTAGACTTTATAGTCGAATACCAATTAGCTGAATGAGACGATATAAGGAAATGTTAGATTCCCAATTAAAATTTTTTATTACATGCTTTCACAGCACATTATTTTGGAATTCTATCTATTTATTCGAATAAAAGTTTCATAGAATGAAATATATATCATAATATTAATAGAAATTACATGTTTTTGAACTTATGAGTTTATATTATTAGTTTACGTAAAAAAAATTGGTAGCTTCCATTTTTCTTTTTAAGTCAACAAAATTCATCGGAAAATCATGTTTTATTGCATTCGAATCATTGGGATTTAATTAATTTTTATCATAATAATATTAATTTAGTTCAATCCTAAAATACATTACATATTTTTATATTTCATAGTTTCTCATTTTAGAGTTTCATTTTATGAAATAATTAAAAGTTAATTTTTTTTCATTTTTCGATTTATAATTATTATTGTTATTTAATAATTCCAGCTTACCAAAGAAAAAATACTTCAAAGAATTATCAAAAACTAGAAGGGTTTATAGTCAACAACAAAAACTTTCCGTCTTCTTCACCAAACCTATTGAAGCTTTTAAATTGTCACATGAATGTTGAAGTGGTTTCAAGTAATCATTTTGTTAAATATTTATATAAGTATATTCGCAAAGCCCATGATACTGTTGTTATTAATTAACATATTTCTGATATATTAGTTATTAACCATGACTACATAAAACGGTCAACCTTATAAACCTAGAAACTAAGTTTGTAAGCCTAATTAAAACAATCAAAATTGAAGAATTTTAATGTTCAAATTATGTTTCGGCCAAATCGAATTCTGACTTTCTCATTTCCTCTTTTAAAATTTGTTTCGCACATTTTTTTCAACACAATACATTTTTGAACAGTATGTCTCCTGATCCTTATATTAAATTTATAAATTTAATAGTTGAAAGTTTGATCGGTCGAAAAAATATGATATCGCAACACAATACGTGTCTCGAGCAGAGTTTTCATGACACAGGAAACTAAAAAATTGCGCGTTTCAAAATCAGACTCATCTCGAACTTGCCTAACATATGTTCTTGTCTTGGCCAGCGTTCTGAACCAGCGTCGAACGACAATTCTTGCAAGACAAAGACTGACCGCCGCAATCGGCCATAAAACTACAATTCGATGCTTGCCTAGAGCGTGTATTTTTATTTTCAAATGTATTGTATGTTTTTTAGAGTTTGGAAAATTGAAATTAAGAATTATTATATTCTAGCGAGGGTGTGAAAAGAAATTTTTCCCTTCTTTTAGTTTAATTCTTAATCTTTAATGAAGAAACAGAAAAAGCACACTTTTATCCGAGACTTTCGAGAGTTCAGTAAGTTATCGTGAACTCGAGTCTAATTTTTGTACGAGTTACTTGTACTTTGAAGTAGTTGTATTCCAGAGTAGTTGCAGGTCTTTACCATTCAGGGTTTTTTCTCCAGGCACAAATAATGAATCGTAAAATTTGTACCAAATTGTGCATTTTTTTCAGGAACCCTCTACTAAATGTCTTTAGGGATATTCATCTCCAACCGCGGATCTATGGAAATCAGTAGTGAATTTCTCTATTTTTTCAACAAATTACAAGACAAAAGTTATACGATTCATCGTCTGCCAGTTCATTTACCTAATGGACATAATGTCATCTTTAAAGACATATCTGATGCGAACATATTATCTGCTGCCTTAAATCAGAAACTACTCTGCTTAAATAATTTTTACTTACCGCAAGCGATGAAAATTAAAGATAATATGATGGTAAATAAGTTTATCATCGGCATCGACGACTAAGTCAGTTTTATGTTATAGATCGATTTACTCAATAAGGCTATAGGAGTTAGTGAGTTGTTCCATATAAGAATATTATTATTATTATGAGTTAAAGGTGCTATTAGTTTGGATGATTTTGAAACTGGTGATGGACAATTGTTTCCAACATTTCCTATAGTTGGACATTCAATTTAATAAAAGATGATGAAGAATAGAGAAACGCAATGATGGAAATGAATTAATGACTGATGCCCTGCTGATAAAAATATTCGTTAAGTAGTATTTTAATCTATTGTCATTCAATTATTCCGCATGAATTATGACAGGAATCTAAAAGTGCTATATCTAAAGATCTTGTGAAAAGTAATAATTTGCAACAAAGTGAAACTATAATATATGATCATATGTTATTTTTATAAGACAAACATAATTATCATGAGTTTCATATTTATGATATGGATGCGATGCCAAAAATCATGCAGGAAGGTAGCTGTATTGCCCCGGAACAATACTATCAAACAGGATTGCGTCAACTTGACTTGGCAAGTAGCACTAATAAAAATATCATTGGTACTATTATCTATACTGTAGGTCACGTTATTGCTTACGAAACATGTTTCTTTATATACGGACTTGGACGATCAGGTAAAATATTTGTATATAACATTTTTTATCATTTGATCAAAGGTAGAAGTAATGTTGTCAATATAATGACATTCACCGAAATCGCAGCAACATTACTATCAAAAGGAAAAACGATTAATGAAACTTATGGGTCACCAGGTTCACTATTCTCCTATATAAGTTAACATCATAAACTAAAGCTTGGCAATAATTGAAAAAAGTCAACGTTTTTATCAGAGATGAAACTCCGACGACACCGTATTTCAGGTTTGTTGATGTTTTCCTTCACCTCGTGGTATTGCTTCCATTGCGGTGATGGAATAACCGTAGAAATTTTTTCTTTCTTCTTTATAGCTTGTTTTTTGGTGTTTGAACATGGCCATAATAAAACATTTTGAAAAGCATCTAGTATATTTTGGTCAGCAGGTAATGTCTAATGAGAATTTGTCGCAGGAGCAGCTATTAAAGAAAATGTTACTGATGAATTTCCATCACTGGAATCAATGTGTGTCAGATGCTTAACGATTAATTTCTGCAATGATAAATAAAAATAATGATAAGACGTAAATCTATGAAAGTAAATGTATACTATTTTGAATTTTACCTGGTGGAGACATGTTCTCTGAATATGAATGATTCGAAAGCTGATTAGAGAAGATGCTAGCAAGATGATCCTGGCTACTTTTGTCTTCAGTCGTATCCGTCAATACTTTTGGGTCATCTGCGACTACTGAAAGTAAATCAGGTAATGAATTCTCAGGTACAGTATCTATAATTGCCTCCCCAAGATGATAATGAAAATCTTTATACAATTCTTCAATACATGTTGCAGATGAATTTAAAATTGAATTAATGAAATTCTTCTTTTCATCATTTGGTAGCATAGGAACGACACTAGTTATATCGCTTTTTATAAATGACTGAAAATCATTCACAATTTCAATTAGATATGACAACTCTTCTGATTGTATATTTTCATCTTTAGCTATTTCGATTGCAGGGCTCGTGTTTACTGTTAAAATATAATCTACTGAGGTGGTTCGGCAATCTAAATGTTCCAGATTAGGAGTTCTCGATGAAATGTGTGAGTTATCTTGATCGTTAATTAAATTCTTTATATATAACCAAAACTTAAGCAAACCATTATCTTCTATTGGACCGTCCCAGATTAACAAATTACAGTCCAATGATCTTCTGCTGCGCAATTTCTCTTAGATAAGAGGAATGACGTCGTTTTTATTGTTATTACTTGTAGCAAACGTATTGTCGATTATCGATAAAGTTGTAACAAAATACTTAGAGTAATTTATAGCATTTGAATTGAATGGTTGCAGTTTAGTCCATTATCAGAATCAGAATATTGGAATCGTTTTCCATACTGAAATTTTTTACTGTGCTCTTTCAAGCTGCTTTAATAGAACGAAAGAAAGACACATCCAGTGTTTGAAGGATGTGTGTCGAATTAGGGTAAAGCGCTATCATAATGATTCCATTTTTGAACAAAAATCGCTCAATTCTATTGTTGAATAAGCCCTGTGGGCGTCTAAAAATAGGATGACAGAAAGTTAAATTGTACTTTGAATAATCTATGGGTAAAAATAATTAGCCACGTATTCAAAGAAGATTTCGCTCGTCATCCAGCCAATTCTGCTGAATACCCGATCGTCCACTCATCGGATAACGATTGCATTATATTTGCAGGAATGCGCTTTTTTCTTTGAAGCTATTATCGGTGGTGCCATCAAGCCAGTCGCATTAGCTAAAACAAAAAACATTAAAGAAAAAAACTGTATACTGTGTTTGATTTAAAAATAACGATAGAATAACAAATGTTTTACCCGTAAAAAGAGTTGTTATACATTCTTTATCATCATTCGAAATGAATTTTTATATTGCTTTTGATCCTTTTTGGACAATACTTCTATCCTCTTTTGGACAGAGTAGGACGCCTGTTTCATCAAAATTCCATACTCTTGTTGGATCTAACAAAATATCCATGGATTGAACTGATGTCAAATAAGCTTCCACTTCTTGGAACCATTTGCGAATGTTAGCTTAAGTAACCGAAGATCTGCTTTTCGTCAAGTTTTGGACTGACCGAGCTGCTAACTCAAGATGCCTTCACATGAATTTTCTATACCAATCGCGTCCGGGTCTGTTATCCTTAACGATTGTCTGAACGTTATCTTTTTCCACATACTTTTCGACACTATCCAATAATTGCTCCTTTGTTATCGGTCAACAAGGTTTTTGCATGTTTAAGATCCATTTAAACAAAACTTTTCCTACATCCATTGGTAAAATAGATTGTACGCCACATTTTGAAGTCCTATTTTTAACTTTGTCATCCAATATTTGGTAAGATATTCCAAATTTTTTATTAGCTGATTTGACGCTCTCTTTTTTGCGGTTTACAGCCTCTATGGCATTTTCCAAACCTTCCTCGGAATACTGCAATTTTTTCCTCACGATGTCTGTAAAAAATTTTCATGATTGATCATAAGCTATGATTCGGCTATGAAATTATAATATATATATATTTAATTTTGATATTGCTTTATTATTTTACTTTCATTGTACAATTCAATATTAGTAAAATAACGAATAATAATACAAATAATCTACTAATGATACACCAATTTATATAATTTAAGTTATAAATTGTTAGTAACGACAAGTTTTGATTTTTGTGTAAATAAACTTGCATCTTAAAATTAATATTCTTAATTTAAAATTTTTTGCACAGGCTGCATCATTTTCTTTTCCAGAAATTTTAAGGCTAGTTTCATAAAATAAAATGTTCTATTTAAGGAATGTAATTTATCTTTAGTTTTAAGATAATTTAAAATAGACAACTACATGCAGAATGTAAACAAAGTGATAGTTTAGGTCTTAAATTTATTTTCTATTAGACATTCTACAAAATACAATGATTTGTATTAGAAATAAATTATATAATAAATGGAAATAATCTTTCGTTATAAAAAACCTAAGTTAATTTAACGTTTACAATAAAACATAAACAAAGTAAGAGGTTAATTTGTTTGTTAAACAGTTAGAAATAATACTATGAACTATTTAATAGTCCATTCATCCTTTTAGTTTTAAAACGAATTAATACAATTATTTTCTATTGTTTCAAATATTCAATAATGATAGTTCTTACAATCATCGGCGCTTTATTTGCCTCTTTTTCAAATGATGTCACGAAAACCACTGCAGTCTACATACTATGAACTCCCTGTCGTGATTAATTTTTTAAAAATACTTTGCTAATTATTTTCATTATTTCATCTAGATCATACTAATATTTGAATGTTTATTGCGATTGATGTTATTTTTCTTTTTTATTATACTTTAGCTTGAATGCTAAGGCCCTATCGTTGACAGGTGGTTTCGCTAATCTACGTTAATCTAAAAACTAGAGCTCACTCTAAAATTGTCCTCAATAATAATGATTACAATTGCTCATGCATTTTATTTCCCGTTTAAATTTGTTATCAAACAGTAAAAGTAAAATATATTAAAGTAAATGTAGCGTCAATATATAAAAAGAGTATCATATAAATATCTAGGAAAGATAAAAATGTTAAAAATAATAAAAAAAATATTTATTAAGGTCATATATACTGTCTACATTCGCAAATTCAAAATTGTTAATAAGATTGAAAATTAATCTCTTTTTCTATAAACTGACGGGAGCACGATTCTATGACAATAAAAAACATAATTTAAACTATGTGAAAGTTATTTTTGTTATATAATAATGACTAATGAGTTTTCACTGAAATTTTACTTCGAAAAATAGAAATCATTACGATTATATGATTTACAAAATGTTCAAAATGTGTTATATTGTTAAGAAATGGATTGTATTTTCATTTTATTATTATATAATTGTTAATGTTACATCAATTTTTAAACGTCAGTTTTCTTTAAAACTAACTATTTAATTAAAAATTTTTATTGCAATAAAATAATGTAAGAATCTATAGGAAAACGGCCCGAGGATGCGCTTATTTCTATAGTTCTATAGAATAGAAACAAAGATTTTAAATCTGACATGAATTGTACGATCAAATTATACAAAACACGAAATTAAAGTACAGGATAAAAGTACTTGAGACACTTTTTCTGTTTAGATGAAAACACAAACCTTTTTATCTAATGAGTTGTTCAATTTAGAGAAATTCACATTATTCGTACCTCAATTATTTATCAGAAATTATCAATTTTTAAGAAATTTACAATTATTCTTATACACACTTTCAAAATTGATAGGAAAATTTTTAAGTAAAATATTG